>JAJOOR010023698.1:0-27234 GCA_036250505.1 Solanum acaule
TTAAAAAATAACTAAATTGAGAATTATAATATTTAAATGTACACAAAAATATATTACCAATTTGAGAAAAACCATGTAACCAGTTTCGAGTAGCAACAGGTGTTTGGACATTTTCATGGTGGATGCAACTTCTATACTTAGTGATTTCCTAAAAAACTTTAAATAGATTTTGAGTTTGGATCTCTTTAATTTTAAATTTTAATATTATATTATATTTTTTAATTAATTTGTACTAGCCCACGGGTCGGCCCTACCTACATTTCTCAAGCCCCACAAATCAGCAGGCTTATTCAGGCCGGGCTAAAAAGCCCTTTTTTTAAATGGGCTCCAAAATTTTTAGCCCAGCCCTATTAAATCCCGGGTTAGGCCAGGCCGGGCCAACAGGCCTAGCCCATATTGACGGCTCTACTTATAACTAAATTTGGCAAATTTTCAACTTCAAAAATTTTGGGATGAATTTAGGAACCGCTCCCAAGTCCTCAAAAAGCTGGGTCACATTGACGCTGATGGTATTGTGCAATTGAAGGGATAGGCAGCCTTCTTGATAAAAACTGGAGAAGAACTTCTCGTGATTGAATTGATGTTTAATGGTAATGTAATTGTTGTTTGAAAACTTTCTGCAACACTAATTTCTTTGTTTATGTGGAAACATATTGCTTTTATTTAAAAAATGAGAGACAGGCTATTTTGTTTTGAACTTTGAAGCTTGAAATGGAAACTAGATCAAATTAAATCGAGTGTTATTGCATTTTAGAGATTTTATATACAGTTCTGGTGTATTGCATGGTCTTAAACTTGATAGAACTCTGAAGATAAAAATGAATAATTTTACTCAAGTCTCTTGGATCATATTGAAGATATGTATACAATTATGGTTGGTTGCTCTGGAACTTAAACTTACAGACTTGCTGACGCCAAACAAAAAATGTGTTTTATCCTTCTCTTTTATTTCTTTATAGCCTTATAGTATAGATCATCGTCATCCCTACATACTTTTGCTAACTCAATTTTTGAATAGACTTCTTGTTGTAGCTTCTCCTTGGGCAATCAGACTTTTTCAATGTTGTTTAATTTCCAGTGGGACATGACCAGGCTTTGGAAAATCTTGTGGAATTCCCTTGGTGGTGCAAAAAAAGTGGGTAGTTATATCTGATATCGTGAATATATTTTGTGACCAGGTACATTCAATGATCTTAATCATCATCAAGTTGCGGCTCTGGCAAGCTGCTTTATCCCAGGTGATAGATCAGAGGAAACAATACAATTAAGAGATGAACTTGGAAAACCATTGCAACAGTTACAAGATAGTGCAAGAAGAATAGCAGAGGTGAGTTGAAAGACAAATATGGCCTTCTTTATTTACATTTCAGAAGCATGGATAACACCAACAACTTTTCATATACAACATGAGTGCAAGCTGGAAATAGTTGTTGATAAATATGAGGACCCAATATACCCGTACATGTATAGAGGCATGCTGGAGTGATCACTAAAATGATTCCAACAAAGGGGACTTACAACCTATGGGGCACATAGTTCTGGGACTTGAGGGTTACTGACCCTAGTCCACTCGGTATTAAGCTTTCCATATGATCAAGTAGTTAACGTTTTATGATTGTAATACTGTAGTATTGGATCACCACATCCGGGGAGCTCTCTTGGTCACCTCAGGATTGAAGAGCATAAAAACGGTTTTGCTTTTGAGTATTAGAGTTGGAACAACTTGGAGGAGTTTGCTTGTCTTCTCTCCCCTTAACCTTTAGCATAGGACAATCTCTTATTTTGTGTCCACTCTTGCCACACCCGTAGTACTCATCCGAGCCAACTAAGCATTTGCCTTCATCTTTTCTACCACATTTTGCACAATTAGGCCTAGCAACATATGAACCACCACTATTGCCTCCTTGAGGTTAATGGTTGGAAACCCTATCCTTGTCAACCCTTGGAGTACTGAGGAGCCTTGATTGGATAATCTTTGCTTGAACCTTTGCCGACCTTGCCCATCGAACTTAGTATTGGAGAAATTCCCTTCACCAGTTCTAGCTCTTTTCACCCCCCCCCCCTTATTGTTGCCTTGGAGTTTCTCACTCTCCATTTGTTGGGCATACACCATAAGACGTGAGAGATCCATGTCAAGAAGGAGCATTGCCATACGATATTCTTTTCTTACCACCTTGGATATACTCGTCACATACCTATTCATTTCATCCCTTGGATCCGCCACCATAGACGGGGAATACTTGGACAATTTGGTATACTTTAGAGAATATTCTTCAACACTCATACCTCCTTGACGAAGGTTGATAAATTCTTCCACCTTGGCTTCTCTCTTCTCTCGGGGAAAGAACCTATCAAGAAATGCTTTCTTGAACACCTCCCAATCTATAGGACCCGCTCCTACCGGCCTATTCTTCTTTCATTGAGTATATCATACTTGGGCCACACCCTTCAATTGATAAGCGGCTAGCTCCACTTTCTCTATTGAAGTCACCCCCATAGCATCAATTATCTTGTAGAGCTCTTCTACAAACTCTTGAGGATCTTCTCTCACTTTGGAACCAAAGAACATAGGAGGATTCATTCTTGTGAAATCTCTCAACCTTCAAGCCACGGAGTTCATCTTAGGGTTTTCATAGGCTCCAACATCCCTATTGGCTTGGGTCGTCATGGCTTGAGACAATGTTAGAAAATCTGACCTAATCTCCACATTTGTCAAAGCCGGAGGATCAATCGAAGCTTGCTCATCTTGAGGAGCTTGATTACCTTGAGGAACTCCTTCATTCACATACTTCTCTTCCACCCTTCTTGCGTTGGCCCTTCGTGTATTCATTTCCTGAAGACACAAGAGAATGATTAGAAGGAAGACTTTATAGAGTTAAACTCTATGACACAACTTAAGAGTAATGAAAAAAGTGTAGTTTCCTAAACATCTTATAGCCTCTCACTCATAAATGTGGCGCGCTTCACACTCATAAACAAGACTCTACTAGACGTGGCTTACGAGACATCATCCTAGAATCATTCTAAACCTTTTTCTTTGATTACCAATTTTGTTACGAGCCAAGGGTACCCCCTAGACGTAACATGGCACATAATACCCCTAAAGGCACTATGTAAGACACTTAGCTTATCATCACATAAGTAAAGAATAATAAAGAGTAAAAACACATTTTTCAAGTTTTAAGAAGTTTTCATAAAAGTAAAGCGGAAGTCTAGACATAGTCTCATTTAACCATCTATTACAATCGAAGTCTCAAAAATAGGGTCACAGCCTAACAATAGGAAATCTGAAAGTCTAGTACAATAAAAGAAATGAAACAACAATATAGCACTTATCCTCGGATCCATGAGGACATACCACAAGCTTTGGAGAATAGTCAATCCAAGCTTTGAACTAGAAGGAATCACCTCAAATGCCGGAACCTACACTTGGTAGAAAAATGTAATAGAAATATGGGATAGTACAAAAATGCACCAAGTATGGTAGCTATGCATGAAGACCTTTAAACATGCTAAAAAGGGACATTTTAAGTGAAAACTATGCATTTTACCAAGTTAAGAATCATTATGAAAAATAAGTGCAAAAGCATAAGATGCAAGCGTATTCAACATATTAATCATCTCATCATAATGGAAACAACCCATAAGAACCATCAAAGCATCCTTGTGCAATGTATGAATACGATCTCATACTCCTACCCACACTAAGGAAAGCTTATGAAGTGAATATAGTTCATAAATCCAATTCTAGTTCATTCTATCATAGTGGGATTAGCCTAAACCAACATAGACCATGAGAGCTTAATTATGGAATCCGGTGTCTACCCACCCCGAAAAGGCGTTGTCCTACTTGCCTAAGGTAGAACCAAAACTCTTAGCTTACGTGGATCCACTAGCTAAAGACCTATGTGGACACATAATTTATGGGATAAGTAGATTGCTTCTAGAAATCCAGACTCAACTATGGTAGAAGGTTTCCATCTCATGAGACAACTACTTTTGGAACCCAGACTCAACTAGTGTAAAAGGAACCCATTTGGGAAGTCAGACACAACTAGTGTAAAAGCTTCCATCTCATATTCATGTCCACTCGGTGCTAAGCATTTATTCCCATTGAGGTTATATTAAGTCTTGACTTAAATTGATAATTAAGGAAGAGTGTCTTGACACTGAATCTAACAACTCATGCTAAAGCTCCTAAATTCATTATGGGAGACTAGTCTTCAACCCTTAGAATCACTATATGTGACAAACCTTTCACATTGTATGATATTCATACCTAAGTGTGCAAGTAAGGATAATCATCAAATCAACACCACAATTAGATCATAATATAAGCACTTTACTCTCAAAGCAATCTAATAGTATACACACAAGTCTCATACATATAGCTAGTTCTCATGTTTTGCCCTTCAAGGTTATAAATCACATTCAACCAATCAATCTAGAATTACTACATTAGATGCATATGGTAACATGAATCAAATAACTAAACTACTACAAGATATTCTGATACTATTCATCTCACCACAATTCACCCACATCACATAATCACAAATTGGGGACATGGGGTTTCATGGGTTCTTGGAGGAAATTAAACATCAAAACTATAGAAATTCCTTAATTAATACATAATTCAAGTAATCACTTCATTATATTCATGATTCTATAACATTCTACTAATACCAATCAGCACCCACACTTTAAGATCCAATTTGGGAAATTAAGGTGATTCATGGATTCATGGAAGACTTTATCATAAAACCACCATAAAACAGAAACTAAACAATAATATAAGATAATTAAATCATAAAAACGTTTTTAGAAAGAATCCATAACTTGGACTGAAAACCCTAGGTTTTGGAGACTATTCTACTTTGAAATTAAGAGTTTAAGGACTTCATGGATGAAAAGATAACCATGAATCAAAACTACCATACCTTAATGAAGATTCATCATGAATTTGGGTAGAAAAGATGAGTTCTTGAGCCCTAGACTTCAACTTTTTCTTCTTCTTCAATGGAGGTTTTAGTGAGAGAAATATTTTGAGAGATTTAAGTTTGTTTTGGGGTCTTGAATGAATGAACTAATTGACTTAGTTTAGGGGTCTATTAGGTTTATATAGGTATGTTAATTAGTGTTAAAACGACACTTCATAATTAATTAATTAACCCTAAGCCCCTCTCTTAACTCCAACTTAAAAACTAGGTGACCAACACAACCCTCACTCACGAGACCTCACCCACGGACCGTGGTTGGGTCCACGAGCCGTGCTGGTTGGGTCGTAGATCAGTCAGAGAGTTTGAAAAATTAAGAGAGGTCTAGCCTTGACCCACGACCCCCACCTACGGGGAGTGGGTCCACCCACGGATAGTGGGTACCCTTTCGTGGGTAGGTTGTCTTTTTGACAGCTTTTTGAGCTACCTCAAGGTCCTCCTCAAGGACCCTTGGTTGGTCCTTGGGGGTCATACCTTGACGTTTACACCCAAAAAACATTTATTTTAGTACCGGAGGTTATTTTATGACTCTACGCTTTACATTAAACCCCAATTAGGCTACTAGTTTACACATTAGGCTCTAGCTTAGTCTTCTAGTTTTAGGGAGCGTAACAACAATGTCCAACACATAGTGTTTCGGAAAATTTGCTATTGCAATACTTTTATTGCAACCTTGATTCGGTCAACAAAGGCTTGGCTGACTAACTTATTCAAGCTAGGTTCATGTGACAACCGTTCGAAGTAGAAACAATATAGCTAGATGATATGACAAAAGTAAACTAAGCATGGCATACTAGAGAGGGTCAAGTTTCTTCTCAACAATGAGCAAGAACAAGGAACAAGTGGAAATGGATCATGAGAGCGATGAAAACATGGCTAACATGATGACCCAACTTGACTTTCTTTGTAAACATGTTATGGGACATGGACTTAAAGTAGTGAATGTGGTTGGTACAACATTGGACAATGCCCATAGGATGCCAAGTTTGAGGCATTATATAATGAGGAGGTACAATTCTTAGGAAAATCAAATAGGGGGGTTCTCATCCAATCTACCCTAGACTTGGTGGGAACAAAGAAATGTTGGAATAAGGATCGAGATAATGGTTGGAGAGATTGTAGAATCGAGGTAGCAATTAGAGAGAAGGTAAGTTGAATATAGGTATGTCCCACCTAAGATCATCCCAAACCAAAAGAACCAGTTAGACCAGAGGGAAACCATATTGATGAATCGTTCTAAAGATCTTCAACAAGGTTGAAGGGTCCGATAAGGTGTTAAATGATTTGAAAAATGAATTCACCACCTTAACCCAAATGGTTACTTCTCATTCTTTATCAATCAAATAGCTCTATACTTGTTTGTGTCATCTCTCTACCCATCTCAATCCAAGGCAAAATGGAATGTTGCCTAGTAAACCATCCCAAAAATGATTGTTGATGAGTAAGGAGTGTGTCATGCCATGGTGTTAAATAAGGCGTTTCTTGGGAGGCAACCTAACTTTATTTGATTGCTTTCAATAATGTGTGTTGTGAGTGGAGGTTGAAAAGAAGTCAAAAAGTATGCACTAGGCAATGCACATATCTGTTGGCAATGCCCCAAAAAGATTAGGTGGACATCTTCACGTTTTCCATTTGAGCCAAGAATTTTAAAAAATGGTACTTTCAACTTTGGCAAATAGGGACCTAATTAGCGATTAACCAATGACACTAGGCGAACTACATCAGGTCTACAGAGTTCATGCCTTATCGGCGAGCTTAAGCATCTTCAATGATTCACTATATGCATTTGGAAACATTGGTCACAGTGTGTCGAGTGTCCTTGAAATAAAAAGGCATAGAGGCTTTTCATGTTTGAAAAGAACGTTTTATATTTTTGAGATCTTTCACTGGTTAAACTTCTCATACATGTATTTCTTTGTTTGTGTGTCCTTGATTGCGTGGATTTACTTGTGTGGAGAATATTGTGGTATGTGATTCTCGATCCCAAGACCCTTCTCCCTTGATTTTTGCTTTGTGAGTTTCCCTGAGGTTGGTTTTCAAGACTTCCATTAATATTTTTGTTGAAACTTGATGTATATGTTGTGGGTCTTATGTTATATTGTTATTGTGATGTTTAATTTGCTTAAGTGGTTCTAAATGCTTATTATTGAACTATACACATGGCTCAGGATAGATGAAACAGTGCCTAAAACTTTGAAACTTGAAGGTGAAGATTAAATGTTGAAATTGAGTTGTTGTAACTATTGGGTCTTGATTGGTAATGAGATGGGTGAAATTTGATTCGCCCAGTGTTGCCCTAAAGACTTGTATTTACCCAACGATAGATAGAGTGATGACTTTCTTAAAGGCAAATGTTAATTTAGGAAATACTTTGTGAAATTTAGGGGAAGTATGAGTACTCATAGGTAGAATAGCATGTGGGTATATTGTAAAACTGATTGGGTAATGGGTAATGTTGCATGTTAGTGTTGAAATTTATGAAAAATAGATATCGGATGAAATTACCTATTCGGTGAGCTTTTCTTAGCTCGCCAAGGTGATTAGGTTAATCATTGAATAAGTCCCAAATCACCTTCTGAGTTTGAACTTGTGACCTGAGATATCTCATTCAGAGAGCTTGTCTTAGCTCATCGAAACCAACTCGGTAAATCGCCACATTGGAATAAACAATGCCCTTTTGACTTTTCCTTTATAGTTGGGCACTGTCACTTTCAGCGAACTTGTCTTAATCCGCTCAAACTAACTCAGTGTATTGTCGAGTTGGATATGACTCCGCCCTTAATGCCTGAGTAAAATTAAATTGTGGTCTATCAACTTTCGCGAGCTCACGTGTGCTCACCTATCCTATTAGGCGAATTTCCTTCCAGTAGGCATGCCTTAGAACTTGCTTTTATTGTATTTTATTTTTTGAGTTTGTTTCAACTAACCTTAACTCGATCTGTGTTTTACAATATGTGCCTTACAAGAAATGGGTAGATAAAAAGGAAAGAGAGTTTTGTCCTTTAACTCCGAGAGAGACCATCCTCTTCCACCCCCATCAAAGAGGAATAAGGGGATCATTATCAGTGATCCGTCTAAGGCTCCACAATAATAAACCACTTTGCACTCTTATATGTGTGTGGGTGAACAACCAAAGAAGGCGGTAGCCAAGAAAACGACGGACATTAAATCTAAATTTGTGCCAAACCCAGTCTCCAATGTGAGTGCCTCCAAAGTTCTCCCCATTATACCTCCGAGCGCCCTCAAAAGGCTCAAAGTAGCTGGATAACATATTATTCATGAGGATAAATGACTCTCCATAGATGGGATGATGAGCAACGACCCCGACATTTGGGTGACCATAGGATTTCATGGGTTCGAGAGTTCCATGAGAGCCCGACCTCTTTATGTCCATGCATGGGTGAGGGAATTCTACCAGGCTTATGCAAAGGCCCTACCTAAGAAGAGAAAATGCACAGTTTACATGCCTATGTAAGAGGTTGAAATTCGCAGAAAGATAGTACCATGCCACGCAGGTAAAATAAATCAAATATTGGGTACCAAGGGTGACAAAACTAATACTATAAGATCTGGATGAAGCAGGGCCTAGATGGACTCAAGGGATGGTTGGCACCCCTCAGTTCAAACATTACTCTTCCGTGGATGGTTAACGGAGCAAGAATTGAGAAGAAAGATATGAACATCACCTCCCGATACTGATTTGGCTTTATTAGTAGAAACCTTATGTTGTTATAAAATGATTCTATCCTACAGTATTGATTAGTCCATGATTTGGACTCATTTAGGGTTTATTTGGATAGATTTTGTGTCCTCAAATGCTTGTTTTGTGCCAATAACTGATGTAAAACCCTTGCTTTCTAGGTATTTGGATTGAGGAACAAAGCATGGACATTAATTTTCAAAAAGGAACAAATTGAGCTAAAAGAGAGAAGAAATGAGGGCCTGGTGATCGCCAAGTCCATTTGGCGAGTCACCGAGTTGCCATTTGACCGCCTAAATTTCAGTGTGCCAAGCCCTGAAGGAGAAAATCAAGTTGGTGAGAAAAGGAGCAGTCAGCGTGTCACTGAGTGGTTCTGCGATGCAGTGTTAGATCACCCAAATTATAGAACTTGAGGATGCTGAAGGCCAAAGCAAAAAAGGTGATGGAACTGACCAAAAGGCCTTTTTGCTGCGCCCAAAGGTGATCCTGACTTACTGCGCCGAATGGTCCTTCGCAGTATATTTTTGGTGACTATAAATACATTTTCAAACATTATGTTTAGTATCAAATTTATTCTGAACATTCATTAGAATAATTTTTGAGTTTTGAACTGAGAGTATTGAGACAATTTTTCCTTAGCTTTGAAGAATTGAAGTTTTCCATTTTTGAGAAATTGGAAGTGGGTCTTTGAGATTCTTCAATTTGGACCTTTGTAAAGACGTAATTAATCTAATCCAGTTGATGGAAACACAATTTGGTAACGATTTCTCTCTT
Source organism: Solanum acaule (assembly GCA_036250505.1). Lineage (NCBI taxonomy): Eukaryota > Viridiplantae > Streptophyta > Magnoliopsida > Solanales > Solanaceae > Solanum > Solanum acaule. The sequence continues at coordinate 9,472 of JAJOOR010023698.1, forward strand.
TTTATGATGTCTAGCTAAAACCCCAATTCTTGGGGTATGATTATGTGGTTATGGGCTGATTTAGCTTATGGGTATTGTTAATTGTTAGTTTAAATGTTGTTTAGAAGTGATTTCAATCAGGAATTGTGGTTAAAATTGAAGGATTGTAGTTGCAAATGCAGTTTTACCTTCATGTTTTTGGCTTGCTCGAGAGAGAGTTTTTGAAACCAAGATTACTGAATTGTTGGTTTGTGGGTATTGGGTAGTCATGGGTTTAGCTCAAGAGAGTGAATCCTAAGTCCTTTTCCATACATTCAGCTTGAGAGAGTGAATGGACAAAAGCGTAGGTTGTTCTTATTTTCTTGCTTGTTGGTGTTCGAGAGAAATCAACTTGATTTGGGGTAAATTTTTCGAGAGAAAGTTTATCTCCACTAAAGTCTAGCTTATTCACTGATTTACAGTTATTTACTAACAATTGCAATTACCCATTTGTCTATATTAGCCTATAATCTAATCACATCCCAAGAACCTGTCTCAATATTTGTTAATTCGTGCTATTTGTTGCTGCTGTAGTTGATAATTACAATCGCAAAACCCCGTTGTTATTTGACATTCGTGTCACCCCCTAATTTGAATTATGTTTTCTTTCGATAATGTTTATTCCTATGATTGACTTGAGCATATTCATACTTTTCTATTGAATCTTAAGCACGTACCACTCCTTGTGGGATTCGACCCCAACTCATTTAGTTGGGTTATATAGTTACTAACAATCGTTGACTCTTAGAACTGGATTAAGTGAATTTGATAGTGTTATTCAATTTCCTAATGAACCCATTGTAGAATGGAAGGGAGGAAACTTGACTCCTAGAGGTCGAATTATCTCATGTCTAAAGGCTTGTAAAGTGATTTCTAAGGGTTGTATCTATCATGTTGTGAGATTTAAGGACCTTGAGTCTGAGACTCCTCCATTAGAGTCGGTCCCCGTAGTAAGGGAGTTTTCGGAAGTCTTTCCTAATGACTTGCCCGGAATCCCTCCCGAATGGGAAATTGACTTTGGCATAGATCTCTTGCCGAAAACACAACCGATATCAATTCCTCCTTACCGGATGGCCCCGGTGACTTTAATGGTGAATGAAGGATGAGAATCTAATATGTAATTGTGGAATTCCTTATGGTATTATGATGTTGCTCTATATGATGAATGATTACCAATGAATTAGGGTTGAATCTTGATGTGATCCTTGAAGGTTATGAATGAAGATTGTCAAATTATTGAATGTTCATATATTGATATGTTAATCCACTTACGGTGGAGGTGCTACTTGATTATGAATTGTAGTGAGTGAGTTATGTTTCCTCTTCCGTACAACCCCAAGTGTTGACAAGTATGTTATGATACGAACATGAATGTTAAGCTATGATTATGGTAGTGTTGGTATGATGAATAAAAGGTAAACCTCATGAACACTATATGACTATGTTATGAATTAACATTATTATATGTTGACGGTTCTACGATGAAAGGTTATTCTCATCTTAGAACTTGTGAGCTAGATGATGAATGATGGGTTGAATCCCTAATGTACTCCTTATTGAATTAATGTGTAAGTAAAGGCCTAATACTACTTTAAAAGGGAATTGTGCTTAGCACCGAGTGAACATGAATATGAGATGAAAGCTTTTACGTTTAGCAAGTCCGGCTTCCCATATGGGTTCCTTTTACGTTTAGCAAGTCTGGGTTCCCAATATATATGTTGTCTCATGGGATGGAAACCTTTTACGTTTAGCAAGTCCGGGTTTCTAGTAGCAATCTCCTTGTTCCATAACTATGTTTGCGCACATATGTATTAGCTAGTGGATCCACCTAGATGCTATTATGTTAAGTTCTACCTTGGCAAGTGGAACACTCTCTTTTCGGTGTGGGAGTAGAACACCGAATTCCATGAAGCTCACATGGTCTATGTCGGTTATTGCTAATATCCCTATGTTTTAAGAAGGTGATCTAATGTATGAATACGACTTATGTAAATGACTTATGAACTCTAACTAGTACTACTTGAGGTATACTATTTAGTATAGGTGAGGGTATGGGACTTTACCTATGCATTGCACAAGTGGGTTCTTTGAGGAGTTCTTGTGTGAGTCCTTCATATATGGTAAGGTATGAATTATGTTAAGGTTGGTTTCACCTATTATGATGTTTATTATGTATGTGACTATACGTGTGTCTTCTTGATAGATTTACTTAGTATATATGGGGGTATGGGACTTCATATGTACATTGCACAAGTGAACTTGAAAGGGGGTCACGGTTGGTGTCTTATGATGGTATGATATAAATGGTATTCAAATATGTAAGGTATGGGTTATGGCTTTTTGTTATGATCATGAATGTCTTTTACCTTGTAATGTGGATTGGCTAAATGTTCCTTGAATATGCATTATGGCTTCTAACTTGAAATAGCATGTTTTCAACTAAAGGTCCTTTTTTGCATGATTTAAATGGTTTTAATTGCATGGCTTCCATACTTAGTACAATTGATTGTGCTAACCCATATTTCTTCCTTTTTCTACTAAGTGTAGGTTCCGGGAAGTGATTATGCTACTAAAAGACTCAAGCTTGGATTTAGACTTCTCCAAGACTTTTTGGTATGTCCTCAAGTTTCGAGGACACACACACTATGACATTTATGTTCCTTATATTGGAATGGACTATTAGACTTCCTATGTACTTGTCATTTTGAGACAATTCTATTGTAAAGGGCTATGGTCCCTATTTGAGATTCTTATGTGTACTTAGATGGTTTCATTGAGATAATGATGTCTAGACATTCTACTTTCTATTTTCTATTATGAGACACTTTGACATTGATGATGAAAAGTTTTTTAAACTTCGCATTATTCAATATCTATATTTAATGATGAATATGCTTAGGGCTTGCTTAAGTCCCCTTCGGGGTCAAGTACGCTGCGTTACGCCTAGAGGGTGCTCTCGGTGTATGACACAGAGTATTTGAAGGATGAAGCACAGAAGAAGAAGGCAGCCCCGGTGGATACTTCCCCGATTGTGGATATTCAAACACTACTTGTAGAGGTAGTATTGCCTATTCTGGCCCATAGGCCTTCAGGTACATCTAGTACTGCCCGTTCTGTTACTCCCAGTTCTTCTGTAACTCCCTTGCCTCCCAGATCGGGTACTTCTACTGCTGCCTCCCGGCCCCAGCTCACTTAGGCTACATTACAACGGATGGGGCAACTAGCCTATTTTGCTGATCGTCGTGCCGCTATATTTGAGGCCTTCATTCCGAGCATGATTCAGACATTCGTTGTTGACGCTATGACACCCTTGAGTGCTACCATTGATAACCTTACGGCTAGGATAGCGATGTGCGAGCGTGGCCAAAGGGCCACTGAGGAGGTGACGGCTCTAAAGGCCGCTATTGCTACGCTGAGGAGAGAAGTGGACCAGCTGGAGTCCACCGACATATCTATAATTTTTGGGATGGTAGAGATCCCAGATGTACCAGTTGAGCCTGATATGCCTCCGGCTACCACCGGAGATGATGTTCGAGTTGAGAAGACAGTTGATCCTGAGTCTGAGGCGGAGACGGATGAGGAGATTTTTGGTGTTGGTGAGGAGGTTCTTACGAGGGACTGAGGAGGCCATGGTAGATGCAGTTGTGCAAACTTCTTTGGCAGATATGCCTTTGGCTGACCCTAGTGGAGCTGGTGGTACTGTTGATGTGACTTCGGGTACTGAGAGCCAGGTTCAGAGTGTTACACTGGGCACTGATGCCCCGACAGATGGAGCGACTGTTTAGATAGGACTTTTCTTTACCTCCCTCTCTGTCTTATTTTTATTGACTTTCTGGATATTTTCTTGCATTTGAGGACAAATTTCTTTTGTTTTGTGGTGGGGTGATCCCACCTTTTGTGATTATTGCTCTGTTCATATACTGAGTTTTGTGCTATAAATTGTATTTTGGCACTGTATTTTGTGGATGTTTGAGCTTGTGGCTCCTTATTTTGAATGTAAATGATTTTTGACCCTTTTTGAAAATTTTGTGCCACCTCTTGATTGTGTTTGAATGTGGTTGTTCTCTTGCAAAGTTGAGTATCGATCTTAATCAATACCGATGACTTGAATAGTGCTCATAATCGAACAAAAATGAATGTGCAGCTACAATGAGTCCAAATGAAGTTGCATAGGCAATATGTGAACATTTTGCATCTCGTTGTGACTAGCCGGTTATCAAATTGAGTCTCTTGTGATAAACATTTCACACTAGCGAAAGTGTGGAGTCTTGTTTGACATTGGTGTCAACGCCTTGTGTGATGAGCTTACCGTGAACCATGTGTGATGACACCTAGAATTTGCCCCGTTGGTCCGGTTGACTAAGTGATGCAAGCTCTTGAAATGATCTTAGGCAACAATTTTTAAAGAGTGAAACAATTTGACATTATACCTCTTTTTTGGCCTACCTTGTGAGTGTGTGAACTTCGCTTGAACGCCTTTTGAGCCTTAGCCTTTCCTTGGATGAAACTTGATGAAATTGTGACCTTTCTTTATACATTCACCATTAATCCTCATGAGATGTGGTTTGTTTGAATAGACAACTTAGTTGGGGTGTGGTGAAAAGAGAAGGTAAATCAAGAAATGCAAAGAAGTCCCCTTTGACCCATGATTTTGAAAAAGATGAAACCCCTCCATACAAAAAAAAGAAGAGAAAAGTGAAAAAGAAGAAGAATGAAAAAGTTTGACGTAAAGCTCCAAAAGAAAATGGGGTGTCTGGTATTTCATGGAAAGTGAATAATGGGTGACTTGTGAGAATGAATGAGAATGATGAAGAAAAGGAAAGAAAGTGTTGTTCATACCACATTTCATGAGGATAGAAGCCACTGAGCCTAAATAACCATACATTTACACTCAGCCCGCCACAAGCCTTGAAAAGACCTTTTTTTATCTTAAGTGAGCTTAAACAAGTGTTGGTTAGAAAATAAGGGCAAATCTATGGGTGGAGTCATGCATGTGTTCATCTTTGTGAGTGTGAGTGTTGATGGTGATTCCGGAGCTATAAATTGTTGAACCATTGTGTGTGAATCCAATCATTCTTTGTGTGAGGGCATTTGAGTACCTTTGTTGAGCTTGAACTTGCATTTGAAGAAAGTATTGTGAACTTGAGAATCTTTGATAATGTGAGTCACAACTTGAATCTTTGAGTGCACAATTGATCCTTGCATGAGTAAGTTGAGTCTTTTTGTGTGCATTCATGATTGAGTCTTGTGTAGCACTGTTTGAGACATCCTTTTTGAACTGTTGAACTTGAGTTTTACTTAAGGACAAGCAAACGTTTAAGTTGGGGGTGTTGATGAGTCCACGATTTGGACTCATTTAGGGCTTTATTTGGATAGATTTTGTGTCTTCAAATGCTTGTTTTGTGCCAATACCTGATGTAAAACCCTTGATTTCTAGGTATTTGGATTGAAGAACAAAGCATGGACACTAATTTGCAAAAAGGAACAAATTGGGGTGAAAGACCGAAGAAAGGAGGACCTGGTGATCGCCAAGTCCTTTAGGCGAGTCACCGAGTGGCCATTTGATGACCTAGAGTTCCAGTGTGCCAAGCCCTAAAAGGAGAACATCAAGTTGGCGAGAGAAAGGAGCAATCGGCGTGTCGCCGAGTGGTTCCGCGATGCAGTGTTGGATCTTCCAAAGTTACAGAACTTGAGGATGCTGAAGGCCAAAGCAAAAAGGCGATGGAACTGACCAAAGGGTGGATCGCCGAGTTGATCTGCGATCTCGACTTACAGCGTCGAATGGTCCTTCGCAGTATTTGGCGACTGTAAATACATTTTCAAACATTATGTTTAGTATCAAATTTTATTATGAACATTCATTAGAGTAATTTTTGAGTTTTGAACTGGGAGTATTGAGACAATATTTTCCTTAGCTTTGAAGAATTGAAGTTTTCCATTTTTGAGAAATTGGAAATGGGTCTTTGAGATTCTTCAATTTGGACCTTTGTAAAGACGAAATTAATCTTACCTAGTTGATTGAAACACAATTTGGTAATGATTTTTATCTTTTTATTATGTCTAGCTAAAACCCCAATTCTTGGGGTGTGATTTTGTGATTATGGGCTGATTTAGCTTATGGGTATTACTAATTCTTAGTTTAAATGATGTTTAGAAGTGATTTCAATCAGTAATTGTGGTTAAAATTAAAGGATTGTAGTTGCAAATGCAGTTCTACCTTCTTGTTTTTGGTTTGCTCGAGAGAGAGGTTTTAAAACCAAGATTACTGAATTGATGGTTTGTAGGTATTGGGTTGTCATGGGTTCAGCTCGAGAGAGTAAATCCTTAGTCCTTTTCCATACATTCAGCTCGAGAGAGTGAATGGACTAAAGCGTAGGCAGTTCTTATTTGCTTGCTTGTTGGTGTTCGACAGAAATCAACTTGATTCGGGGTAAATTATTCGAGAGAAAGTTTATCCCCACTAAAGTCTAGCTTATTCATTGATTTACAACTATTCACTAACATTTGCAATTACCCATTTGTTTATATTAGCCTATAATCTAATCACATCCCAAGAACCCGTCTCAATATTTGTTAATTCGTGTTATTTGTTGCTGCTGTAGTTGATAATTACAATCACAAAACCCCCCTGTTATTTGACATTCGTGTCACCCCCTAATTTGAATTATGTTTTCTTTTGATAATGTTTATTCCTATGATTGACTAGAGCATATTCGTACTTTGCTATTGAATCTTAAACACGTACCACTCCCTATGGGATTCGACCCCAACTCATTTAGTTGGGTTATATACTGACTAACGATCGTTGACTCTTAGAACTGGATTAAGTGTCTTTGATAGCGTTATTCAATCAAGTATCCAAAAGAATTTTTTGTTGGTAGCATCACTGACCAGACAGAGATAAATATTGGTAGAATTATCATGGTGTAGATGTTGATGAGAGCTCATTAGAGCAGACCTCTCTCCCCTTCCCAGTCTTGATCACATAGTTGTATGACTCTCCGGGAGTGCCTTAACAGGAGAGGTCAGATGTCACGATCACCCCCACCTCATCCAATGATACTTGAAGGATTGAGAGCGATTATTTGTGGCATGATGTAGCGAGGAGGAAACCACCACCACTAGACACTACCCCTTTGGTAGACCCTTCTGGCCTTAAGGTTGATACTGCTCAACCCATCCTTTTGTGGAGTCACCAAGTACAACTCAACCTTCCTATGTACCTTCTACCTCTACATCTATTGCACCTACCCCCATAGCCCGACCTACCTTTACCCAAGCATTGATCTACCAAATAGGAAACATTGCCCATTTGGTGGATGTGAGAACATCTAGGGTAGAGAGTGAGATGTCCAAGTTTGTTAAGAGGGCCATTGATAATGCATTACTCCCATTTAGAGGCCATATGGTGCAATTTCAGAATACGTTAGCAACATATGGGGAGAGTTTAGATAACTCACTGCTAGGATGGATACGAGGGAGAAGAAAGAGGGTACCGCCATTGAGTTGACTGTGATAAGGGGAGAGATTACTACTCTTAGGGATGATGTGGATAAGCTAAGGTCCACTGATATTTCGATGCTTTGGGGTGAATTCCCCTTACTTGATGTGCTTGAGGTAGTCCCTCCTTCTGAGTCGAGAGTGGATGCACCTAGCGGTGTGGCTGAGCTGCCTGATGATGGTACTGATGAGGTTGGTGATGAGGATGAGGATGAGTTCTTGCCAGAGGACGAGCGGCAGACTGTTGAGACGCTGACAGAGTTGTAGTCTATAGAGGAGGCAATAGTGCATGCCACGTTGGAGAGATCTTGTTTGGAGACTTCAACAGTTGGCACTTGTGGAGTTTGTTCATACTCCACCATTCCTTTTACATATGTGATGGGCACTAATGCCCCGAATGATGCAATTCCCTCCAATACTCGAGAGCAGAGCACTTCACTAGCATAGCTGTCGGGGGGAACTCTATATATCTTTTCTACCATAGTTATATTTGCTTATCACATTGAGGACACTGTTGTCTTATTTTGGTGGGTGAGGGCATGTGTGCCTATATTCCCATTTTTAATTGTATTTTGTTATTTTTAGCTTTATTTTGATACATTTGTAGTATTTTGATATTTTGAATTTTGTTATGATAGTTGATGGTTTGATTCATTTTGTCTCTCCCTACTTTTTTTTTCCATGAGTTTGGTAGTTGTTGAAATGCTTGAGTTTTCATTTTTGATGTTCAAGGATCGGTTGTATTTAATATAGATATCTTGGATAATACTTATGATTAGAAATGTGTTTTGTGTTAATGTTGCAAGAGAAAATCAGTGTGGTCTCACTTTTGAATGATCTAATTTATTCTTGTGATGAAAAACTGCATTTTGATGTGAGCCTTGCAATGAACATCGGATGCAAGCTTCTTGATTTTTGTAGAGTTTTGCTAAATGATTTTGTTTGAAATGTCATGTGTGGTGAGGTCCAACTTGAAAGCATGCGTGTTGAATCCTAGAATTGGCCTTGTTAGTCAAATTTTCTAGTCTTGGTGAATGCAAGAAATGATCTTAGGTACAAATTTTGAGAGGAAACCCAAATTTTCATACCTTTTGTGACTACCTTGTGAGGGTGTTAAACCATCTTGGAACCATTTGAGCCTAAACCATTTGTTGTTAAGCTTGTGAAACCTCTTGAGCCAAAATTTCCCAAACTTCTCACTCACAAATCCTTTTCTAAGCATTGGTTTGTTTTGAATAGCCAACTCATGTCAAAATCCTAAGTTGGGGTGTGGAAAGGAAGGAGGAAAGAAAGACAAGTGAAAGTGAGACTCGACTTTGAAGTATGTTGCAAGAAGAAGGAATACCTCTGTGTAAGAAAAAGTGAGCAAAAGTTTTAAAAGTTGAAATGAAAAAGAAAGTGTGTTGAAATAAAAGGGGTATCCAATAAATTTACTGAAAGATTGAGGTTTGAGTCTCTAAGTGAAAAGAATGAAGAAGAACTTGAGAAGAGGTGAAGATGAATACAAGAAAGTTTTGAAAAGGTGAAGTCACTAAGCCAGATTAACCATACCTTTCCCTCAGCCCCATTACAAGCATGAAAAGACCCTTTAGATCTTGCATAAATTAGGTTGTGTGATGATTAGAAAATATGGACAAACCTATGGGATGAAGCTTGCATGTATTTCTCTTTCGGAGAGTGAGAGTTGTATTGATCCCTAACTTCTTTGTTGATATGCTTTGTAAGCACATGGAATTGTTCTTTATGTGAGGGAATTTGAATGCATTTGTTGAAACATGATTTTGCATTAGAAAGGAAGCTAAGTGATCTTGAGTTTGGATTGATGTCGACTAGTCATCATTTGAAGCATTTTGAGCATGATTGAGTGTTGCATATGCTTGAGAGTAGTCTTGTGGTGACACTTATATGTTAACTCTCACTGAGAACAGTTGTAGACACCCTTGTTGAACTAATTGTGTTCTTTGTTTACTTGAGGGCAAGCAAAAGTTTAAGTTGAGGGTGTTGATGAGTTGTAGATTTACACTCATTTGAGACTTTTTAGTTCAATATTTAGTGTCCTCAATGCCTAATAATGTCCTATTCTGATGATATTTTTATGATTTGTAGCTATGGAGGTTAAAGGACCATGCAAGAATGAATATTTGAAAAAGAGGCCAAAAAAACATTGAATGTAATACAAACACCCAACTAGTAGTATCCTACCAAAAGAGTGGATCTCCCAAGTGACTTGACCTCGCCAATTGTAAACACGGTCAACTTGGGATAGGTAGGGCCAACTGGTTATCCGCCCTTTTGGTCAGGTGACTACCAGTTGGGAGTTTGCATCTTACTATTTTTAGTAAATACAAACAATGTGAAAATCATAGTATAATTTTTTAGAGTAATTTGTTCTCATACATTATAGATCTGGCACATTATTTATGTAACCAACAAGGAAAATAATTATACAACTTTTCATAGTAACATTTGTTCCTATGCCTTACATATCTAAGGCACCTAACCATACAGAATTTTAGTCGATTTTAAAGTATAAACATTGAAAATTAATACATCCTCAAAATAAGTAAAAAGTTAAAAGCTATAAATTTAACTAATTTTAAAGTCCTAAATATTAGGATAATAATTTAATAATAATTATTTGAGGAAAATGACAAATAGACATTTTATCTATTGTAGAGTCTTTTAATATAATATAAAAATATCACTCAATATTTTTAAGAACCTTCATGTTTTAAAGAAATATAGGTAGATGGATAGAAGATGGAGAGACCGACAACCATTTAGACAAATGATGAGTCCGAGATTTGGACTCATTTAGGACTTTGTTTATAGAGATTTAGTGTTCTCAAAGGCTTATTTTGTGCCAATAACTGATGTTAAATCCTTGATTTTCAAGAATATGGATTGAGGAAAAAAGCAAGGACACTAACAGCTAAGAAGGAACAAAATAGACTGAAGAAATGAAGATGGGTGAGCCAGAGGATCGCCAAGAACATTCGATGTGTCGCTGAGTGGCTCATCAGACCGCCAAAAGTTCTAATGTGCCAAGCCTTGAAGGATAGAACAAAGTTGGCGATGAAAAGGAGCAGTCGGTGGATCGCCGAGTGAATTCCGCGAAGCCAAGATAGATCGCCCAAAGTTATAGACCTTGAGGATGCTAAATGCCAAGGCATGAGGGTGATGGAAGAGACCGAAAGGCGGCTCGCCGAGTGGTTCAGCGAGCATGACTTACTTCGCCGAATGGGCTTTCGTAGCACATTTTTGGCGACTATAAATACGTTTTTGAACATTTAGTTTAGTATCAAATAATCTTTAGAACGATTTTATTATTAAGTTTTGAACATCCGGAGAGAGTTTTTCTCTAGTTTTTCCTTATCTTTGAGGGATTGAAGAAATTCACTTTTGAGAGATTGGAAGTGGGTCTTTGAAGTTCATAAAATTGGAGCATTGTAAAGATGAAATCACTCTTACTCAGTTGATAGATAATTAATTTGGTAACGATTTTTACCTTTTTATGATGTCTAACAAAAACCCCAATTCTTGGAGTGTGATTATGTGATTATGTGTTGATTTAACTTATGGGTATTGCTAATTGTTAGTTTAAATGCTATTTAAAAGTGAGTTCAATCATAAATTGTGGTTTAACTTAAGAATTGTAGTTGCAAATGTAGTTCTTCCTTTGTGTTCTTAGCTTGCTCAAGAGAGAGAGGTTTTAGAACTAAGGTTTTTGATTGATGATTTGTGGGTGTTGGGTTGATCTGGGTTCAGCTCAAGAGAGTGAACCCTAAACCCAATCCCACACTTTCAACTCGAGAGAGTAAATGGATTAAGGTGTGGGCTGCTTTTATTTTGCATGCTTGTTGATGTTCGAGAGAAAATTACCTCCCTTATAGCCTAGCCTACTCACTAATATCTAGCTATTAGTAATAGTTGCAATTACCCATATGTCTATAATTGCCTATAATCGATCACATCCGAAGAATCCGTCTCTATATTGTTAATCGTATTGTTTGTAGTTATTAATCAAAACCAAAAGCCCCATTTGACATTCGTGTCACCCCTTAATTTGAATGATGTCTTTATTCGATAATTTTTATTCCTATGACTAATTTGATGACATTTATACTTTCCAATTGAATCTGAAACACGTACCGCTCCCTGTGGGATTCGACCCCAACTCATTTAGTTGAGTTTTATACTAATTTATGATCGTTGAACACCTAAAATTGGAAGAGGTGTGCTTGAAATGTTGAATCAAAATGGTGTCGCTATCGGAGATTGGTAATTTTTGAAATTCTTTTAGTGAAGTTGAATTGTATTCTTGTTAGTCATAGTTGAATCTACTTACTTTTAGTTTTGATTTTTGTGTTGGCGGTTAAAACAGAGGAAATGAGCGTCAACGGAAGCAATGGTAGCAAGTGGGCCACCAAGATGACATCGGCAATCTCAATGATGTTAATGAACCGAATGTCAATGACCCAAATCTAGTGGGTGGAGTTGGTGTCATTCGTTTGCCTCCACCTGAAGGGAACGTTGTGTTCCACATTACAAGCACCAAGTTGTAGCTCTTACAATTGAAAGGGTTGTTTTGGTGGGCTGGCTCATGAGGATCCCCATGAGCATATAAGGAACTTTGTTGATGTTTGCAGACCATTCTCCTTTAAGAATATATCTCAAGAGTTGGTCCGGTTGAGGTTGTTCCCATTTTCTCTAATGGGAGAAGCATGTAAGTGGTTGGCTGAGTTTCCCAGAGATTCTCTCACTTCGTGGGACGAGCTTATTACTACATTTCAAGTGTGATTCTTTCCTCCTTCGAAGATGATGACTCTTCGGGAAAATATCCAAAGCTTCAAGCGTTTGGAGAGGGAGCCAATCCATGAGACTTGGCTAAGATTTAAGACGTTGGTGCTGCAATGTCCAACTCATGGATTTCCCGACAACGTTCTGCTGCAATACTCTTAGAGAAGACTTGATTCGGTGAACAAGGGAGTGGTTGATCAACTTTCTCCGGGAGTTTTTATGCAACGGCCTTATCTGATAGTAGCCTAACTCCTTGATGGCATGACCAAGATTAACCGGGTATGGTACACCTGTGAAGATCATGTCTCTCCTCTTACTTACAATTTGACAAAATAGCAGATTGAAAAAGTTCAAGAGAGAGACCAACACATGGCAAAGATGATGACCCAGCTGGACATTTTGGCCAAGAACTCATGGGTCCTGGTACGAGGAGTATTAATGCTTTCGGTGTTGATGGTGTAAACCCCAAAGAGGCCACGTTTGAAGTGTTGTACAACAAGGAAGTAAACTTCCTAGCCAACCAAGGAGGAGGTTATCGTGCTAACTACCCTAGATCGGGTGGAAACAAATGTTGGAACAGAGATGAGGGCTGTAGAGATCGTGATAGAGAGTGGCGTAATCATAACGCCACCTGGAAGGAAAGCGAAGGGGAGATGGATAGGTATGTTCCTCCCCATGAGCGTCAAAAGCCCAAAGATTCTGAGCGTGACCGGACTGAGGATATGATCTCACGTATTCTCAACAAGGTTGAAGGGTCCGATCAAGTTTTGAAGCAAATGAAGGAAGATGTATCGATCCTCAACCAGACTGTGACCTCTTATTCCGTGTCTATCAAGCAGTTGGAGACCCAAATGGGTCATATTTCTTCGCATCTTAACCCAAGACAACAAGGGGGATTGCCTAGTGATACTATGGCAAACCGCAAGAACGAAGTTTGAGTGAGTACTTGTGTCGTGCCACGACGTTAACTAAGGCGCTTCTTAGGAGGCAACCAAAGATTTAATGCTTTATGTTTGTTTTTGGAATAACGGGTGTTGACTGTGCAGGTCGAAGTGTGGAATGTGTTTGAAAAGTGAAGGTTGGGGAGCCAAAAGTCCAGTCGGTGACTCGCCAAACAGGTCGGTGAGCCCGACTTGGACCGCCATTGGACTCACAAAAATCATAGGTGAGAGTTTGTAAAACTCGGCGGGCCCATGGACGAGTCGGCCACCCGCTGAATAGGTCGGCGAGCCCGACTTTGTCTGCCATTTGGACCCCCAAATTAACTTGAGGTCCTGTAAACTCGGCGAGGTAAATAATCACTCGGCACATTACCAAGTGGCTCGGCGAAGAAGACTAATATCGTTGAAGGGCCACGAGCTGAAAGGTCTTAAAAGGCCAAAGGTTCAAAATTTCAAACTCTTTCATATTCCCTCGTTTTAGCCTCATAAAATCACACCCGCACTCTATAATTTCAATATTTTCCTAGTTTTATTGCTTTTTGCTCTTGATCTCGTGCTGGGAGTTGGAATACATTACTGCCTAGCTTTACAAACTTGTAGTTCGGCATTAAAGGTTGGTTTTCTGAACCCCGAACTCTTAAATAGCGGTTAAATTCAAATGCAATTGTTTAAATCTTGTTGATGTGTGTTGGGCCTCCCTGAAATCATAATTTTGTGCTAGTTTGCCTATCGTAGCTTCGTAATTGTGATTAATTGCCTTACTTGTTTATTTCCCAAGTTTTGTGCCTTAAAATTGATTAAAATTTGTTGGGTTGCGGTAAATTGTCGTTGGGTCTAGTGGGGTAAAGTCTAAGTAACCCCCAATTATTATAAATGACGTACTTTGCCTGATGATGGAGCGTTTGACGTCATTCTTAAGGGCAAAAATCGTCAAATGGCCAATTTTGGCCAAACCGGGGGAAGTCGGTGTACCCCGGTGGCATGGGTCGTATGGATCTTAGTTTAATTGCACGAGTGTGCTATTTGATTTTGTTTTCGGGGGCTGCAGGCTTGATTTTGGGAAACTGGGTGAAAATTGGCATGTTGGGCAGTTTGGCGAGCTGGGTCGAGCTCGCCGAACCGTTCAACGGTTCGCTAAACTCCCCCTAGATCACCCTTAATTTCGTGTTTGGTTAGATTTGATTACGTAACTTTCGGCAAAATGCCTGAGCTCGCATATCACTCGGCGACTCGATAAAAGTCTCCCTCGATCGCCTTTTCTGAGCCCCTAACCCCTAAAACGTACTGTAACTTTCGATGGGCTAGGCTGAGCTCACCGGAAGGACCTGTGTATTGCCGACCTGTTATTTTTTTGGGAATTTTTAAGCTAGTCTATTCGGCGAGCCCGATCTGGCTCGCCAAAGTGACTTAGTGACTCACCGACCGGTTCGGCGAGTCTTTCTGCAACTTGTTTTCAGAAATTTTTCTTGGATTAATTCTAACACTTTTTGGTGTGTATTACAGATATGACTAGGACCAACTTGGACTATAGTGGTATGCCGCCCCGCAAAAGAGCACGGGGGATTGTTATTAATGAGGGGGCAGTTGCTCCTTCTAAAAAGGGGAAGAAGGCACCTCCTAAAGGATGCAAGGGCTTGGCAAAGCACCCGTATCTGAGAAACCGGACCACAACTCCGACAGCGAGGGGGATTCTATTAATTCTCAGGTCTCACACTCTGAGCCTGATGATGACCAACCACTACAGTCCCGACAAGCAGAGATTTGTGCATGGTCTCGTCACGATTCTTCTAGTATCCCGGAGTATACCCCTCCTGTCACTTACTCCATGCCATCTCCAGCACCACCAGTTCAGGGTCCTCCTCCTCGGCCACTCAACAGGCTAAAGGCTAAGGGATTGAGGACAATTCTTGAGGAGAAGCGATTGTCTACAGATGGAGTGCTGGAAAGGTACCATCTGGTGTGGGACACACTCCGGTTCCATAGATTTTACATCTTCACCAGGCCCCGAGGCCTATATATCCCCACCTAGGTTCGTCAGTTCTACACTACGTACGGTGATCTAGTACCCCAAGGGAAGAAGAAAGCCAGTGCTTTCAGACCAGTGAAGTCCTTCATTGTCCGGGGGACAGAAGTGGGGTGCAACAGTGATCATATCAATGTTGTACTTGACAGAGCTACTAGGTTTGAGCATGAGTACGAGGGTTTAGCTACAACCCAGACACTGGATGATCTAAAGGGCTAGCTTTCTCCCCTCATTTCAAACACCACCCCGAGGTGGATTGAGGCGGGAGCTCCTATCAACAAGAAGGACTTGAACATTGCCGCTCGATATTGGTTTGGGTTCATCAATAGTTTTATCATGCCCTCGCAGAATGAGTCCATCCTCCGCCACCCAAAGGCGGCCTGTCTCGGATCGATCATCGCCAAGAAGAGGCTCGACTTAGGACTCATTATTGAGCAGAAGATAGCCATGAGGGTCAAGCAGTGCCAAACGTCCCTTCCCTTCCTAGTCCTTATTACAGAATTATGTCGGTGTGTTGTAGTTCCTCGTGACGAGAAGAGGGACATAGAGGTTATTCCCACATCTTCTACCAATATTCAGTGCATAGAGGCCGAGTACACACGAGATGAGGTGGATAGGAGGAGAGCGGTTCCGGTGGATGCATCCCTCTAGACTATGATGTTCCTGGTTCTTCTGCTACCCATCCTACCAGGATTACTCAGGCTATGATGCTCAAGATGGGGAACCTAGCCCATTCTTCCAATGTGCGGGATAACCGACTAGAGGCCGAGGTGCCTTAGATGATTGAGCGAGCCATCTTAACTGCATTGACACCCCTCTAGACTTTTATTGATGATCTCACAGTGAGAGTAGAGATTTGTGAGAAAGGACAGGGGGTTACTTCAGAGGTGACGGCTTTAAAAGCAGAAGTTTCAGATTTGAAAATTGATGTGGACTATCTAAAGTCCACAGACTTCACTTCTCTCTTTGAGTCAGCAGAGGATCAGGATTCCCCGGCCAATTCGGAGATGCCTCCAGCCACCACCGGAGATGTGCCTATGGATGATGTGGTAGCTGATGAGTCAGAGGTAGAGACGGATGAGGAGCAGTTGGATGCTCAGGAGGCGACTATCTATGGAGACATGTCCGACTTAGAGGAGACGATTGTATAGTGAGTCATTCAGACATCGCTAACAGAGACGTCCATGGTAGGCTAGTGGAGCTAGTGTTGCTATTACACCGGGCACTGATGCCCAGGATCAGAGTGTTGCACCGGGCATTGATGCCCCGACAGATGGAGTGACTGTGTAGATAGGATTCTTCTTTACCTCCCTCTCTGTCATTTTTATTGACTGTTGATCATTTTTGTTGCATTTGGGGACAACTGCTTTTTATTTGTGGTGGGGTGAGGTATTTCTATACCTACCTCTTGTGTATATATTGGGTTTTGCATTTTAAACTGAGTTTTGATCTTATCTTGTGGATGTTTGAGCTTATGGCTTCTTGTTTTGAATAGAAATGGTTTTTGACACGTCTAAAAAAAATTGCCACCTCTTGTCGTGTGTGAATATGGTTGTTATAGTGCAAATTTGAGTATCGATTATCATCAATACCGATGACTTGAATAGTGCTTTTAATCAAACAAAAAATGAATGCGCAGCTACGATGAGGCCAAATGAAGTTGCATAGACGTTGTGTTAAATTTTTTTCAACTCGTTGTGACCAGCTGGTTATCGAATAGAGTCTCTTGTGATGAACATTGCACACTAATGAAAGTGCAGAGTCTCGTTTGATATTGGTGTCAATGCCTTCAATGATGAGCTTACCGTGAACCTTGTGTGATTTGAATAGTGCTTTTAATCAAACAAAAATGAATGCGCAGCTACGATGAGGCCAAATGAAGTTGCATAGACAATGTGTTAACTTTTTTTCATCTCGTTGTGACTAGCTGGTTATCGAATAGAGTCTCTTGTGATGAACATTGCAACTAGCGAAAGTGTGGAGTCTCGTTTGATATTGGTGCCAATGCCTTCTGTGATGAGCTTACCGTGAACCTTGTGTGATTTGAATAGTGCTTTTAATCGAACAAAAATGAAAGCACAGCTACGATGAGGCCAAATGAAGTTCCATAGACAATGTGTTAACTTTTTTCATCTCGTTGTGACTAGCTGGTTATCGAATAGAGTCTCTTGTGATGAACATTGCAACTAGCGAAAGTGTGGAGTCTCGTTTGATATTGGTGCCAATGCCTTCTGTGATGAGCTTACCGTGAACCTTGTGTGATTTGAATAGTGCTTTTAATCGAACAAAAATGAAAGCACAGCTACGATGAGGCCAAATGAAGTTCCATAGACAATGTGTTAACTTTTTTCATCTCGTTGTGACTAGCTGGTTATCGAATAGAGTCTCTTGTGATGAACATTGCAACTAGCGAAAGTGTGGAGTCTCGTTTGATATTGGTGCCAATGCCTTCTGTGATGAGCTTACCGTGAACCTTGTGTG
>JAJOOR010023699.1:0-22972 GCA_036250505.1 Solanum acaule
AAACAACTATCGGAAGAATATTACAATAAATATTATTACATATTACCATGAATTTAGCACTACTAAAAACTAATATTAAAGGGGTATCAAGATTAAGACACTTAACAAAAGAATATTATTATAATAAAATCTTTAAAATAAAATACTCACCTACCACACTACCACCTACCACACTACCACTTCTATGAATAAGACAGCTACCAATTCCGCACTGAAAAATGGAAATTTGTTTATTTTTGGCGTTAATCTTATATTTTTTCATATTTTTCCTATTTTAAATTAATTAATTACTCATTTTCGAAATTTGCCAAAATAAATAAAAAAATTTAAAAAATTATGAAATTGTTGAATATAAGGTTTCTATATTTATTTATAAATTTTTGGCGTTAATTTTATATTTTTATCATATTTTTTATTAATTAATGACTCAATTTTGGGATTTACCGAAATAAAATAAAAAATTTAAAAAATTGTTGAAAACTATATTTTTATATATTAAAAAGTTATTTGTGGAAGTTAATGTGTGTTTGTACCTTAGAACGTGCATATTTGGGTTGTACATGTTCATTATGATTCTCTGGAAAAACGATGCCTACTCCTCTAAGTTAGAATCCGCGCAACAAAATCAAGAGCTCCAAGTGGGCCACACATTAGACGTGGCATGTGGGCATCGAGCAAGAAGCGTCGGCCAATAGCATACGACATCAGTGAAGGCTTGCACACATCAGACGTAGCATGTGCGCATTTGGCAAACGACGTCGGCCAACGACATGCAAATTAGACGACCTTATTTTCTTCATCATTTTCAAAGTGATTGGAAAATTCCATGTACAAATATATAGTCCCATTAGTATCATAAATTAATAATAATTATTTAAAAGTACAAATATATCTAAGACAATTTAGTAAAATATGATTCTATTGTATTTTGCTTTTGTTAAAATCAATGAAAATACAAATAAATCGCACCTTCAACTTTATATTTTTTGTTTTGCATAATCAGGTAAAGTGAAATGATAGCAATAAAATAAACATGTGCATACCAACACTTATTTTCAATTTTAAGAGGCACACATGTACATTATGAACGTTTTCATTTCCGCCATATGCAGATTACTCCACTCATGCTAGACAATCAATCCACTTGCGAAGAAAATTACATATATAATTGTGCATGCAAATTAAGCTCTTACCTGCTAGCAAATATCAAATGTTTCATAACAGAGAGTAAGAAATCTGTAGCTTTGATATCAAATGTAATTTTGGTAATGAATGAGAAGTTAAATGCAAGTGCAGATAAAGAGCCAACTATATACATCTATTATCTATAAACAAATTACATCAGATATGGTGGACATGTAAATTCAGCTTTATGTATCTGCAATCAAATTAATTCCTCATTATGTGTCATTTTTAGAATTTTGTCAATAATATTCACTTACCTCGATATTCTCTTTCAAGGAAAATGTATGATACATATTGCATTTTGAAATGACCAATAACAAATAAATAGACTTTCTTATATAAAATGTCATGAAATTTGACTCTTAACCAGGCATAAATACAAAAAAGATTACATCATTAGCAAGAAGCAATACAAAAATGAAAGTTATTGATCTGAGGATATGAAATAAAATAACTTATAGGACAAACTAATGAGCACCTTTGGAGTCACATAATTTGGTATTCGACAAGTTCTAAGTAGTAGTCTATCTTCATTAAAAAAAACATCAATGAACTTAATATGCATTAAGATTCAGTAATGCAGTTAGTAGTGGCAATTTATATAGAAGTGTTGATACTTGATAGATCAGATTAAGCAAAACACGACTTTGCAAGAAATAAGAAGTTTCCATAGGTGAACTTGTTGAGGCAGCATACTCTATCCAATATAATAGTTTCGGATATACTTGGGAGTGCATCTCACTGATAGTCTACCAAGCATATACATGCCAACATGGTCAACTTTGATATTTTTTTAAAAAAAAATTCAATTACTCTTAACATATAAATTTGAAACTAAAATGCCAGATTCAAATCTCCCTTTAGTACCTTTGCATCTACTGGATACCTTAATGAAATCTCACTTCATCAAAAAAATAATAATTACAGATTCAACTTATATTACTTTGAGCAATCATATTTTTCGTGACCATGTTGAAAAAAATTTATGCTTTATAATTGTGAAATAACAACATTTGTTAATCATAGCAACGCCTACAACACCAAACTGACAGTACAAACATATCAAGCCAATTAGTCAAAGCTAAAACTACTACCTAAGATTCATGATCCATCTTACAACATGGTCAAAATTTCAACTATCTCAGCTGAAAGAGTCAAGTCAGATTCAAGAAACAAATCTGAAATACAGAGTGAACAAAAAAAACTCCATCACACTTACTAATTGTGGTTAAGTTGTGTGGGCTCTTCAATTTTGATGATGCAACAATGTTGGATTGTGCAAAAATACACTATCTTTGAAAAAATTAGTGCACACCCAATTAACATTTATGAAGAGTCCAAGCAATTTTAAGTCAACAAAATTTAATAAAGAAGATTGTTTCAAAAAATATAATTTTGATACCCTGTTATTTTGTGTGCTAAATTGTGACTAAGTTATTTGTTCCTGAGAAGAATCCATAACCTATATTAATTCTTGGCTAATAATATAATGATTTTTGAGAAGAAATTATCAATCTAGCGGAGATTATTCTGTTCTTAGAAGTGTCACCTGAGCTTCACCTATCTTGATTGTTGGCTAATAAATATAATGAATTGCAGAGGTCTACCAAATAATGTAGATAGTGACTCTTTTGGCCATTATTTTTCTAAATAAAAGCTCCAATTCAAAATACTACTTTGTGCTCAATCTAGGTATATTCTCATTTTTACTACCAATTTGTATGTTAATGTGAATGTCTGAACTATGACAGAATGTTATTAACATTACAAAAGTAAAGTTTGAAACCGCACCAATCACCTTTGGTAGGTCCGTTAACAACTATTTATAAAATGCTTGTTCAACAATTTCAAGTTTCAAAGACTTTTGACAATTAAAATATTATGAATAAAGTTTTGTGTAGTGTTTCACCTAAGACACATTCTGCTTTGTTTGTACCGAAAAGAGAAATTTTTGTTACAGTGAAATCTTTTTTTAAAAAAAAACTACACTTTTTTAAAGTATAGAGATTGCAAACAGTGCGCCTGGGCTATTTGCACTAACAAATAATTATACTTGTTCAATACTCTTGTTAGTTGTCTTAGCGGCACCAAAATACATGGTATGCTGAAATGTGAAGCATATTACACTTGTGGTAGTGAGTTTTAATATAAATAAATATTTTTTACTAAAGTTATTTTATACTGATATGATTCAAGCATGTGAGCAAATACCATCATCTAAGCCCGATTTTTCAATTTTGCAATCATAAATAATTTTCAACACAAGGTACTTTAATGGAAGAGCAAAAAAAAAAAAAAACTCGCAAGAATCCCATAACTTGTTGTTTTGGGCCAAATAAATTGAAAATCATAATAAATAGCACCAAGAAGGAATGTAACTAACTGAGCTACTACACTTCTGAATGTTGTGTTTGGTAGCTGAATGATCTCTGTTGGTGTATTGTATTCCCCAATAAGTTGCATTATATATTACAAAATTGTTGAAATGTAATAGTGAATTTTGTCATATTTATAAATTATACCACTATGTTATAAATTATACCTGTACTAAATAGACAACAACAACAACATAGCCAATGTAATCGCATTTGAAGTTTGAGGTACCAAAAATACAACACACAAATTTCAATTAGTTTATATTGATGTGTTTTGCTTTGTCTACAAAACATCTAACAATCTCTCTTTTTTTTTTTTTTTTTTTAATATCGTCCACCAAATCCTCTCGTCTCTTATGAAGGCTACCATGTCCAATTTTAGACTAAACGATGGTATGTCGCAAAACTTTACCTACTTATAACAATAAATTCATCAAATTTAGCCACTACGCCGACAAATTAAAACTAAAATGGGTTATAAGTTTGTGTGTAATTTTCATGTTATAAATTCAGTTATCATAACGCAACAAATAAGTTGTATCATTTTTTTTAATATTATAGTAAATAAAATATAATAATAACGCATGAATTTCCAGGATTCTCATCAGAACAACATAGAAAAATGAGATTTTTACTTAAGCTCATCGAAAACATTTTCAACAAGTCAATTTTTGACAAAATTCTAAATAATACGTACCTTTAAGTAAGATTGCATTAGCATGAGGAATTTTATCAAACATACTCCCAGCAACAAACTCCAATTTTTCAGTTACCTTTTGGTCACCTATGACATGAGGGAGATCAAGCACAATGCATTACAAGCTCGAAAAAGCTTCGACAATAGCCATAGCCACGGTGCTGCTTCTACCTTCGATGTCCACCAATGACGCGAAACCCTCAAATATACCTGCACAACAATAAGAAATCAACAAATTGGAGATCAATGTCGAATCTTGCATCGTTGAAAACGCCATTGAACTCTAGCTCTTCATCAGTACCTTTTTTGGTGAATATTAAAAAGAATCCATACATATAAATTGGGTATCAAAGAGAAAATAGGACTAAATAATGGATTTCTACGCAAACAAGTCAAAGTATATACATAAATTATGGTCTAGAAGTTGAGAAATACTCAATTTATGAAAAAATATGAAAGAAGAGAACTGAAGATAAAAAAATTCAGAAGAGAAAAAGACACTTAATGGAGAAGAAATCGAGACAACAATGAAGAGTGAGCAGTGATGGGAAGAGAGAAGGTCTCTTTATTTGTGTCTAAAGTGTAATTCTAGAAAATTCCTATTTATAGTCACATATGTAGATATTATTTAGTGGTAAAAGACTCTTTTACCCTTGATCGTCCTTGGGCTTCTCTTTCTAGAAAATTCCTTTTTAGTGTGTGAATGATAGATAGTAGATATTATTTAGTAGTAAAAGACTCTTTTACCCTTGATCGTCCTCCTCATCACATTTCTATATAATAGACTAGATGGTTCTTACCCGTGCTAAGCACAGGTCCAACATTTTAAATTTTGATGTAAATTTATTTGCATTTAATTTACCTAAAAAATATAATTGAGATCTAAAATAGTAATAAATACTTTTGATGAATCATAATTTCAAACATACCACGCTCATTATTTAGTGATGAATCATATTTCTTAGCTTACATAATAAAAGAATCCACATCCAATAAAAAATCATTGAGGTGCATTGTCATTTCTCTTGAATTTTTATTGAGGTGCATTGTCATTTCTCTTAAATTTCAAGAATCAATTCAATATTAAGTTGGTCGGGACATTTAGAATTTGTTGATAAATAGATCAATATGAAAATTTACAATGTGTTCACAAGCTTTTTCTTTTGTTTTTTTTTAAAGAAGCATTTTTTTATTGAACACCTTACTCAAAATCAGAACATGGCATTACGAGTAGAATTTTTTTGATTCATTCGAAGTACAAAAGAGTGTGCCTAACTACAACTCTCGAACAAAAAAAGTACAGGAGAGACATCCATTTTACAATCACGAAACAAATGCGATAGATTTAATTTAAGAGTTGTCATCTCATTCTATTTAGGTTCACCTATTTTTATTGGCTTGTGAAGGAAGGGGAGCAAATGAATCAGAAATAGGATGATGATGTCATCATTGTATTGCAATGTTGGGCAGATGATTTGCTAGTGTACTGCGTTTTTGTACACCTGCATAATCTAGACTCAACTTCCAATCCAGTGACATCCTAGTTTTTAGCACAACCGAATGCAATGTCCAAGGAGGAGCTTCACTTTTGAATAATTGCTTCAGCAGTAATGGATCTATCTTGAAAAAAAAAGTTCCCTCCATGTTATACATAATATGACAACAATGAAATTAAAATAGAAT
Organism: Solanum acaule; assembly: GCA_036250505.1. Lineage (NCBI taxonomy): Eukaryota > Viridiplantae > Streptophyta > Magnoliopsida > Solanales > Solanaceae > Solanum > Solanum acaule. The sequence goes on from JAJOOR010023699.1 coordinate 5,941, forward strand.
AAGCCTCAACACCACTATTTACAATGAATAGAAATAGAAAAAGAGCTTATTCAATTTTCATTATTCTACAAAATAGCTAAAGCTAATAAAAAACAACAAATGCAATAACTTATGGGTGCTTTGTTTTAGTAGGGTCAATATCAGCCCATCACATCGGCAACTACATTACACTCATTTGATTGTGTAGTTCTGAGAAATTACATAATCTCAAGATTAGATATGGAGTTCCAACTAAAATCAATGCACAAGCTATAAAATAGTTATGTAGAATAAAACAATTAGCAATCACTCAACAGCGTAACTAACTACTTCATCGATTACAACTAAAAATGCTAAACATGTTTCACTTTCAAGTGCCAGTAATGCATTAAAAATCCCAGTAATCTTTTTTTTTTATCGCAGAATACAAAGCATGACACTTACTGTTCAAACCAAGTCACCCATCCAATCAACATCTTATTCATCTTAGGCCATCTAGATTCAAAACCTCTAATCCCCTCATTAAGTCAATCGAACTTATCCTAATGCTCCATTTCGACCATATTTCTTGCACATGAAAACATTTGAAATATCTATCTCCAAAGTTCTAGCATTGAAATGAGTTGATTTTCAAACTTTTTGTAAAAATTCAAGAGCATTTTGCGCTACTTTTATAACATTTACCCATCCCTCAAAGAAAGTTATGAGTTGAGCACAGAATCTGACAGTGTCAATTATGCGTCTTTATCTTTACAGAGGAAATTGATTAACCTAATTAAGCTCTCTTCACAATCAAGTTCCTGTTAGAACCAAATTTAGATACTCTGATTGCTGGCGAACTTTATTTTAATCAAGACATTGTTCAGAGCCATATTTATAATTTCTCCTATATTTATTAACTCATTGCTACCTATATATGTATAATCATCTCATACTTGCATCACGTCACTTCACAATTCAAATCTATTTCTACCCCCATTAAGTTCCATACACCAAACATGATTAAATTCAATGGCATGAGTATGCAGGTGAACCTTTCCAACTTTCAAAGTGAACTTTATAAGTTAAAATTGATGATCAGTCAGATCCTATCCCTTCATTGGGGCATATTTCAACATTTTGGGGAGTTGAATATATAGGTTCATAGTTTAGCATTATTATAATTATCAATGAGATTTTTTTTAGAAAGTTTAGTGACGCCATTTTTCAAGCAATTTCACCATCTTCTGTTCTTGAAAAAAATTCCTTTTTATGTTAATCAACTTTGTGTTTTATAAAGGTTACTTACAACTTGTATTTCGACAACTACTATATAAAAGAAATGTAATTTGTACCCAAAATTAGTGAAAAAAGATGAAGAGCTTTACCTCATCATAGCAAATGTCATTGTTACACCTCATCTTGGAGCTAGCACAAAAGAAGCACATGTACAATTATCATCCACGTTTAATCATTTGCTTTGTCCTGTACCTTGAATTGTGTGTTCAAAATCTTGTTTTCATAGGAAGGAGTTGCAATTGAAATAGCTGATGCTGTTGTTGGTGCTCTAAAAGGGAAACTTTCTGCTACCGCTGAGAATGCTCCGATGGTCCCACCTGAGGTAAGCTATAGTATTATGAGCTTATTAATTTTCTCTTTTAGGTTTCCATCCATGTAAAGGAAAATGATAATGAAATTACTGCTTCTGTTATCAGGTTTTTTTCGAGTTGGCTCCTTACGTCGTGCTTGCTCACAAACTCGGTAGATTAAGGTTCATAGTTTAGCATTATTATAATTATCAATGAAATTTTCTTTAGAAAGTTTAGTGACGCCAGTTTTCAAGCAATTTCACCACTGTCTGTTCTTGAAAGAATCCTTTTATGTTAATCAACGAACAACTACCATATAAGAGAAATGTAATTTATACACAGAATTAGTGAAAAAAGATGAAGAGCTCTGCCTAATCAACATCACAAGTATTCCAATTTTCTCAGATGAGACAAATTTTTCAAATAATAGACACAAATCCAATAAGTTCATTTGCTTTTTAAGTCTACTACCACAAGTATAGTTTATAGTTTATTTAGCAGTGATAATTTAGAAGAAAACAAACCAATTAGAAGTTATTAAGTTACGTCAAAGCATAATCACCCATACTGACAAGTGGTAAGTAACGCGAAAAATATGGTCTATTGAATTTGAGAAGGAAGAGGAAAAATACCCAAAATCATTACTTACCTGTACTAATAAGTATCTGTTGAAAGCGGTCAATAATTTAATGCTAAAGCACTTCTCCAAAGGAAAAAGTACTCCCTCCATTCCAACTTGATTGAATTTTTGAAACATTTTTTATTTTTCAAATTAACTTAGTTGTTTAATTTCAAGACTACTTTTAGAATGTTCTTTCAATTTTACCCTTCATTAGTTAGTATTGGAATTAGTTATTAATTAATGTTTAGTTATTTTAATCATAAATTTGACAATAATTAATATGGATAAAAATGGAAAGTTATGTCTAATTTATGTCTTAATCTTCTTTTCTTAAAGGGTGTGAAACACCTTAACAATTCAATTAATATGAAACGGAGGGAGTATGACTTACAATGTTAAAATCCACTTCAAGCAATGGCCAAATTTGTGAATTTTAAAACTTGAATCAAATGAAACAGATACAGAAAACAAACTCCATAATTTGTTTGTTTATAGTTATCTACCCCAATATCACAACTATGTTCACGCATAACAATACTTTCAAAATATATTGAAATTTCAAAAAAACTGAGAGAAAAGCTTAACTAAAATTGGATCCGGAGGAAAAGGATTGTGTTTCCCCCCAATGAGACTTTTGATGTACTGCTTGAACAAGATTCAAGCACTCTGCATCATCTTATACTCTCTTTGGAAATTGATAGGAAAGAGAGAAAGTTCTAGAAGGAAAATGAAAGGCTGGTGAGTTTGCTAAAAATTAATATTGAACAATGACCATAATACCCTTGTATAATAAGCACATTTATAAGTTTACCCTTGGTCGTCCTCCTCCTCATGTTTCTATATATTATACTAGATAGATGCTACCCGTGCAAGCACGGGACCCGACAGAGTGTAATAAGAAATTAAGAAATCATTTAAATTCATATATGATCAAATTATACAATCATACATCCCACACATCCAATGAATAAAGGAATATCAATGTACACCTTCATCGTGTAAAATATTAAGGTGAACAACCATGGCATTGAATAGCCCAAGTATTTGATCATCAAAGTTGAATGAGCAAAATATAATTTCAGAGTATAACTTTAACAAAGTGAAAATTTTCTTTAAGGAAATGTATACTGACATAACAGAACATACATATTGATTATTGACCTTACATATATAAGAACTTTTAAGCAAACCACACTTCTAAGATACAACTATGATTTAATAAGGGTTTTGGTCGATTAGTAATATATAAAGAACTTATAGACACGCATCATGCTATCTGTAAATTTCATGCCATTACAATAAAATGCAGAACTGATGAACCAAAAACATAAAGATAGTTGTCCCGTTATTCATAATTTAATCACAAGTTAATAAATATTCATAAGCTCCATCTCCAGTTAGATCAACGGTGTCTCACTACTAAGAATTCCACTTGAAATGCCAAATCAAACAGCCACAAAATACCTTAAATGGAGAGTTGCACTTAAAATGACTACCACATATCTTCATGGACAGAAACACATGTGTACCGAGAAAGAAAGTTTGTCCGATGGAAGAAGAGGCAATAGTAAACATATTAAGGGAAAGGAATGACGGAAGGGGGAAAATTCAAACAATATAAGAAAAAAAATCTATAACCTTATTACTAATATAGTAGAAATAAAAGAATAAAAACTCAATAAAAGGTTATGAATAATAAAAATAGTTACCAGGATTAAAGATACATGGATTCCTCCAAATTGACCATCTCCAATCTTTCATTGAATACTGAGAAAATGAAATCTATAAATTTTTATTTCCAATTCATAATTTTATTTTTTTTGATTATTTTGTTTCCATAAACACATTCTCAATTTCAACGAACAACAATGTAATTGAAAAATTAGAGCCAGTTATAACCAAATAGAGAAATGTTGGAAAGAAACCAATGAAAGGCACACAAAAAAGAAAAGCAAAGATGATGAGGAAGAGTGCAGAAGTTTTTGGACAGAGGCCACATAAATTGATGTGGTGGCTCTTGAATTTTCATTGAATGACACGTTGAAATTTATCTAGCATGAAAAAGTTTGAATTACCCCTAAATCAGAATATATTGCCTTTAAGCATACATGTTGATACCAATCTTAAATTGGCACTTCTAATATAGTAGAAAGAAATGTTTTGAAATACCTTCAAAAACCAAGTAAACACCAATCGTCAACTAAAGAATTCTAAAACTGAGTGCAAAAATAAAAATCAGAGAGCTATAAATTAACATTAAAAGATACTTATGTTTCATCTAGGAAAAAAATTAACAGATAGACCCTCAATTGCAAACTTGTACACAACTTCAACTGAAATAAATAATAATTTGTATAAAGTTTGTCAGGATCTTATTGATTTGGTGAATAATTCAGGTAAACTCAAGTGTAATTGTTTGATGCCTTACCGTGATGTCGTAGTAGCTATTTAAAATATATCTTTTTGACATTTCTCAATGAATCTGCAGTCACAAAGTGAACTCCAAGTAAATAATTGGTGAGAGCTTAAGAGCAACATTTTTCAAAATGTAAGTAACTCTCAGTGCAATAAACTAAAAAATAACTTAAAACAACAAAGTAAGTGATAGATTAAAGCTAAGAACTTCATATTTCATAGCGCAAGTGACTTCCAATAGCAAACTGTATAAATGTAGGAGTAATTTAGGATAGTATGTCATCAAAAGATATTGCTAGCTTCTAGTTACGACATACACAGAGAGTTTTAAATTTGAAGTGGCTACAATAAACAATACATCAGTTATTTATCCTAATCATTTATCTCAATTGTAAGGTGTTGGGGGAAAAGGTAAATGAGCATGTTTGTGTTACCTATGGGTTCTGTGTGTATTTTTTCAGAGGTGTGTTGGTGTAGATAGCTAACACAAAGTAGGCTAGGGTTCATTCAACCAACTGAAACAACAATATGAACCTCGATGGAGCAATATGAACATTTAATTAATCACGAGAAAGAACTATTGAAAACCCAAAGCTATCAAAGAATTGATACGCACGTCGGAGCAAGTTCTCCCAGGCTCTCTAACTCTTCTACCAGAAATTTCAAGAATATAAGACACGTCTCTATCTGCTATTCATACATTCTAGAGTTATTGGTGGTGAAGCAGGAAATATGGTCTATGAAATTCAGGAGGAAGAAGGAATATACCCAATGCCATGAATACTTACCTTGAATGTTACTTTATTCAGGATCTTAATTGATTTGGAATACCCAACAGTGAAAAGGAAGAGAACTAAAAGAATAAGTTTTTTGAAAGCTTTAAGATTGAGAACCGTAAGGGCAAAGATTGAGAGAACTGACCTGGAATCGTAACATATGAGAAGATGAGAACAATCTTTTGAGTCGATTCTAAGTATGATATTTCTGGAACCAGAAGAACTCAAGCCTTTACATAGAGAGTTCTTAGTTTCTACAAAATTCATACTGAGTCGGTCTTAACTATGTGACGACATAATTACCATTATGCTTTGTGCAAACTATGGAAGTGTTAAAAGAAGTTGATTTGAGCAAAAATTCAGAGAGAATCATACCTTAAATTGTAAAAAGAGAGCTAAAAGTTTTCTTTTTGTTTCGTAGAAGAAGAAAAAAATGAGAGAAAAGATTACCCCAATTTGGAAGATGTTGTTGAGAAGACAAGAGAACTAAAAAAAATGAACTTAAAGGTGCCAAGAAATTAGGTTTGGAAGCAAAAAAAATGGAGGTTTGAGTTGTCTTTGTCTTTATCGGTGAAAGAAAGTACAGAATGGTTGCTTCGAGAAGTATGTGGAGTATTTTTATTAGTGTGAAATGACCAATATACCCTTGGTCATCACCTCATCGTGTTTCTATATAATAGAAATATATAATAATATAAATATAAATATATATATAAATGAAAGATAGTTATCTGACTTTCTATAGTTAACTAGAAATGATTTTATTCCACTAAAAAACTAAAAATGTTCTCTTTGTTGATACTCATATTGGACTTCATGATTGAATATATACATAAAACAAAAATAGTAATCTAACCTTCCATAGTTAACTGAATTTTTTTTCTTTTTTTCCACTAGAAAGTTAAACATTAAACATAAGAATATATATATATATATATATATATATATTCAATCTACAAAACATAGTCTCATGTTTATCTAACACCAAACAACAATATTTTCATATCCACGTTAATTTGATGATACTTTCGTGCCATATGCAATACTCTATATATATAATAACTATATTTAATTAAACAAAAAATAAAAAACAAACTAATAGGCACGTCAACTCAGCGTCACTATAAATTATATGAATTTTTTCCAACTAAATTACATAAATATTAAAAAATAATAAATAAGTAAAACGAAAAGAAGATATTTATAAAGTAGTAACTATTTTGAAGCAAACTTCCAGACAATTCCAATCACATAAATAACATTGAAAAATATAATCATTCTTATTTCTTGATCATCAACAAAACAACTCGTCCATATTTTCTGACTCATGAGCAGTTTAGTAAAATTGAAAAAAGATATTCAAAAGCATATATACACACCACAAGAGAAATGCTATAAAACTAAATGAATTTAGACTACTTCACATTAGCTTCATATTGGAACATTACCTACTACTATAAGTAAAAAAAAAGACGATTATTATATCACCAAAAATTATTTTCCTAAAGTACTTGGAATATATCCTCTTAGGATTGAATGATTTGCTTCATCAGAATAATGGTACCTCAAATTTTTCTAAACTTCAAATTTACTCAACGACAATAAATCGCAATAATTTTAAAAATATAAGAAGATAAAGAGAATTTTTTTAAATATGGTTGAAAAGGGAGAAAAACACATCTATTTATAACCCATAAAGTATAGGATGAATAAATGCTTATTGTGTCATGACCCTTCGAAAAAGTCACAATCCTTTGAAAATGTCACAACTTATCGGTAAAGTCACAATTCAACTAGTGATAGGTTGGCTTGGAAATAGACCTAGAGTACCTTGTAAGTGTGACGTTCACGAACTCTGCAAGACCAAAGGCCATTGTTACAATGTGGCTCTAGATACAAAACAAGCTACCAACCAGTGATAGGTTAGCTTCATGGGGGATGGATATAAACCAACAATGTACTTTGTGCCACATGATTTTGAAACTAGAGATCAATTGTTTGTATGTTGTGAGTTTACTAGAGCTATTTGGAGGAAGCTGTTGATGTGGATTAAATGGTCGGAGTATACCACAGATTCTTTGGACACACACTTAAATTGGATCATTGAGAAAACCAGAGGCAACACTCACACTGCCCAATTCTTCAAACTGATGTATGCAGAATATAGTCATGCAATGTGGATAGAAAGGAATCAGAGAGTTTTTGAGGGCAAAAGTAGAAGTTTTGAATACATTGCTAAAGACGTAGCTTATATGTGTAGTATGAGGGCACCTAAGGCTATTAGCACTAGGATTCAACAACTTCTCTTTCTATGAAGTTGTGGCTCCTTTGAGTTTTTCCTTTTTAGTTAACAAACTGTGATGGATCCAAACAACGGTCTTTGTCGGGGTCGCCGATCTAGTCGGCGATTCACCATTTGAACTTGTGTAACTCATCCTGTACTTTTCACAAACTTTTCATGCCCAATCCTACAAAATCAAGACACCTTTATTTCAATAATAACATACTACAAGCATTTAAGGGTTTTGGGTTGCCTCCCAAACAACGCCTTAATTAACGTCGTGGCACAACGTAAATCAATACTCAAACTCCATTTTTGGGGTTAGCCTTGGTATCACCAGGAAATCCCCCATTTTGTTTCGGGTGGAGATCGGGCGACGCATAACCCATTAGGTTCTCTAGCAACTGGACAGCTCTGGAATGAGACCAAATCATCCGCTTCATTCCTTCAATGTCTTCCTTCATTTCTTTCAGCTCTCTATCTTGCTCAGTCACCTTGTGGAGAATGATTGAGAGCATTCCCTCAAGACTTTTAACCTCATTGTCCTTGAGACTTCTTCGCTCATGAGGAGGGATGTATTTATCCTTCCTTTTACACTGGACCTCGATCTTCACCATATTTTTGGCCAACTCATCCATCTGAGTCATTAGGGCGGCCAACATGAAGTCCTTTTCTACTTCTTGATTCATCTCAGCCATTTGATTAAGCAGTTGAGCTGCTATTACATATGGCTGTTTCGCGATGCCTCTCGGAGTGAGTTGAACGACCAACCTATTGTTTCCAGGATCAAGACTTCCGTAGAAATAGTCAAGGAGAGCTATGTCGAAAATGTCGTGATTCGGGCATTGATTGATCAATTCATTAAACCTTGCCCATGATTTGTGGATCCGCTCACCCTCCACTTGTTTGAAGGTGAGAATATGATCCCGGAACATCATTACCTCTAATGGGGGAAACTCCATAGGCTCCCGAGTATAGCTCGCCATGCTCACTTCCTTTGTTTGGATACAAACAAACCAACAAAGCAAAACTAGAAATTAAGTGAGTAAACTACAACTAAGAAGAACAAAAATTCTACTAATCTAAAAATTCCCAAATAACACCACTCCCCGGCAGCGGCACCATTTTGATGTTTATGCGTAATCAACGACACAACTTCCAGTACAAGTGTCTATGATCGTGCAATAGTATAGTAACCCAACCAAGGGTTGGGGTCGTGTCCCAAGAGAGTGGTTTTGAGAATTAATAGAAAAATAAAATCAGTTCTAACTAGTCGTAGCTAAAGACATTAACGATTAAAAACATTGTAAATTAAAGGGGGACACAAAAGTGTCAAATAACAATGGGGGTTTTGTCACAAGTATAGCAAAAACAGTAGAAATAACAAAGAAATCTATGAATGAGAGGGGATTCTTGGGATGTGACTGGAATACGGGTTAATCTAAATTATTGGTACATGCTTTCGATAGAGAATTTATAGAGTAATAGTGACTAGGCTAAGCTATACATGGGAATAAATTCTCTCTCGAGCAACTTACCCCGTTTCCAATGGGTTTCTCTCGGACACCCACTTGCCGCATGAAGATCTGCCTACGCCTTACCCCACTCACTCTCTTGAGATGAGTGTTACGATATGGGACTAGGGTTCACTCTCTCGAGCTGAACCTCATGTCGACCCACTCCTTAGGCCATCAATCTAGTAGTCTTGGTTTCGCGATCTCTCTCTCGAGCAAGCCGAAAACACATAAATAAACTTGTATTTGCAACTACAAAATTGTTAAATTCAACCAAAACTTCTAGACGAAATCACCATTAAACTATATCTAATCTATCAACAAGCAAGACCCAACAACAATCTTAACCCATATTCGCTAAATCATACCCCAAGAATTGGGGTTTTTAGCCACACATCAAGATATATAAATTTATACCTAAATGAGCTTGCATTCAAATGGGTATAAAGATTTAAGTCTTGTTACAGGTCAAGAATGAAGAATCCAAGAGACCCAAGTCCAAATTCTTGGAGATGAAACCCTCTTTTTCTTCAAGTTTCCAAAACCCTCCTCAAACTCAAAACAAAACTAAAAAGTACTAAAATTATATTAATTGTTCTATATTGAAAATATGATACTAAAATCTGATACCAAGCTATAACTCTCAACGAGTATTTATAGTTTTCAAAAATTTGTGCTACACGGATCATTCAACAACATTAGTTGGAATCGCCGATCAACTCGGTGATTCGCCTTTGGTGTAGTTCATCACCGTCTTGCACCATCCTTCGGCATCGTCGTGCTCTGGGTCATTGGGCGACATAGTACTGCTTCACGGAACTTCTCGGTGATGCGCCGACTGCTCTCTTTTTCCACCGACTTGATCCTTTCCTTCAGGGCTCAGCACACTGGAACAAAAGGCAAAGTGAGACCCTTTGGCGATTCACCAAGTGGACTCGGCGATCCTCATGTCTTCATTTTCTTGTTCTTTTCAGCCTTTTCGTTCCTTTTTGCAAAGTAGTGTCCATGCTTTCCTTCAAACTTCAAATACCTGAAACTTAAGGGTTTTCATCAGATACTGAGATAAAATAAGCATTTGAGGACACAATTTCTATTAAAATATAGCCCTAAATGAGTCCAATTTGTGGACTCATCAGTGCGTCGGTCGTGGGCAGGAAGTTATTTTTAGGGGCAATTGGGTCTTTTCCTATTCTAATTAAATCAAAGTGGTGTCATTTTGATTAAGTATAGAAAACCTATATAAGTAATTTAGACCACTAAATTTATTCACTTTAAGTCATTCTCTCAAATCCCAAAAGAAAATCCAAATTCTCTCTCAAATATTCTCTCTCTCAAAAGTAGAAGAAGAAATAAGAGATTGAAGCTAGGTCAAGATCAAGTTTCCCAATCTTTAAGCTTTCCTGGGCTTTGTGACTAAGGTATGATGACTTTTCATCCATGAATCCCTTCCATCCATGAAGTCCCCTAGATTTCCCCAATTTGATGAAGAATTCCCCAATTTGAGTTAGGGTTTCTTCCAATGTTGTGGGTTACGATGAATGTTGATCCAATTGAGTGAACTATGATTGTTTATGATTGAATTGATAGTAAATAATGTTTTTAGGATGAAATTACATGTACCCATGTCTAATCCACTTCTAGAAAGATGAAATTGATGTAAATGTGTTTTATGCCATGAAGAGGAAATTGAGGATTTAGATTGCTAATCTATGTCTAATCCATGTCTAGAAAGATGATCATCTAGGATTGATGATATGTATAGTATATTGCTTGAGAGTAGAGAATATAGACATGAATTGAGTGAGATTAAAGTATACATGATGAATCATGATTAGTAGTGCTTGAGATTGAGCATATATATATGATGATATATGATTAGAATTGCTTAATAATGAAGCATGCGATTAGAATGTCTTGAGATTTAGGCATCTGAGATGATTGTAAGAAGTATTTCTTTGAGAGTGAGGCATGTAGTTATGAATGTTGAAGGTTATGGCTTTGAGAGTAAAACTAATATGATAAATTATGAATGTTAAGGCTATGAGAGGGAAGCTTATATTATAATGGTAGATTAGAAGATAAAATTATTGTGGAAGGACTTTACCCACATGATCTACCTTATGAATGTAAGAATGTATGAATGTGAAAGGTTTTTAACATTGAATGATTCTAAGTTGAAAGGTTTGCTCACCTAAAATGAATCAAAGCATGTTTAATTATGATAGCTTGAAGTTGTGATATGAGATACCTTCATGAATAAACTTGACTTGGTAAGACAAAACCATGCATGGTAGCTTGAGTAGTAGATCTCATGGATAACCTTGGATTGAAAAATCGTACCCTTCCAAAGGTTAGCTTGAACTAGCATAATAGAATGCTTGCATGATAACATGACTTGGTAAGGCCAAACCATTTCATTGGTAGCTTGGATTGAGAAATAGTACCCTTCCTTGAGTAGTTTGGACTTGCATGAGAGTGTGCCTTACATGATAGCTTGGTCTAGCATAATAAGATGCTCTTGTTTGATAGCCTTGAATTGGTAAATCGTAACAATTCATGAGTAATGTCTTGTATTGGACTAGAAAAGAAGTACTTTTCCATAAATAGTAGCAAGAGCAAAAGAGGGACTAGTCCCTAATCAACGTAGCATGTTTATGATGAATCAAGGTTACTTCAATGAAGTATCGTAAGTATATTTTAATATGAGAATTTCTTGTATGATATATTATTAGCTTGGATTGTTGCTAGAGTTGCCTTCCTTAATATGTTTGACTAGAGGTGGATTACCTAAGTCCTAGCTAAGGTTAAGTTGAGGTTACTTGAGAAGTGTTCCTCTTACCTTATGATGATCTATGTGCATTGATTATGCCTATGAATGTTGTTATCTCTTATGCTTATAGCTTATGTCTTATGTTGACTAATGCTTATGTTATGCCTATATTGATGACTTATGCTAGCTATCATATTTAGTACATTTTGTACTAACTCATACTCTTGCCTACATTCTTATCAAATGTAGGGTCCGGCGATATCGACTTCCATCCCTGTGGCTAGGATCATAGTAGAGCAAGGATTGAAGTTTTGGTGAGTCCTCATAGTATCCGAGTAGATAGCCACCATGTTCTTATGTCTTTCATTTTATGTTTAGAACTATTGTATAAGCTGCGTCCCAAAGACATTCATGTTTTAGATGGTTTGAGACAAAGTGTTATAGACTTCCGCTCGTTTTATAAAATGCTTTGATTGTATGAAAAATGTTTTAAATTTCTGCGTCATTTCTATTATCTTATGTTATGAAATCTAAGTGGCTTATATGAGGCCTCTCGGGGTCTTGTATGACATGTTACGTCTAGGGTGTACCCCAGGGTTGTGACAAACTTGGTAATCAGAGCACAAGGTTTATAATGACTCTAGGATGTCTCAAAACCATGTCAATAGAGTCTTGCTTATAAGTGTGAAGCGCACCACATTTATGAATGAGAAGGCCACAAAATGTTTAGGAAACTTCACTTCTTCATTACACTAAGTCATGCCATAGAGTTTAACTATATAAGGTCTTTCTCCTAATCCTTACTTGATGGTCTACAGGATATGACTACAACAAGGGCTAATTCTAGAAGGAATGAGGAAGACATGGTGGATCAAGAAGCTCCTCCACAAGCTCCGATTGACCCTTTGGGTGAGAATGTAACAAATGCGGAGTTTAGGTCATCTTTCCAAGTGTTGGCTCAAGCAGTGACAGCCCAAGCCAATAGAGAGGTGGTAGCTCTCGTGAACCCAAATGTGAATACAACGACGACAAGAGTGAGGGACTTTACAAGGATGAACCCTATGGAATTTTATGGCTCCAAAGTTGAGGAAAATCCTCAAGAGTTTATAGATGAGGTCCATAAGGTGTTGGATATTATGGGAGTTACTCCGGTAAAGAAGGCAGAATTGGTCACTTACCAACTTAAGGGGGTTGCTCAAGTTTGGTTTAACCAATGGAAAGAAGCAAGAACGGTAGAGATGGGTCCCATGGAATGGGAAAGGTTAAACAATGCTTTTCTTGATAGGTTCTTTCCTCTAGATATGAGAGAGGCTAAGGTGCTTGAGTTCATTAACCTTACGCAAGGTACTATGAGTGTTAAGGAATATGCTTTGAGGTTTACCCAACTATCTAAATATACTCCTTCTATTGTGGCAGATCGTAGAGACAAGATGACTAAGTTTGTATCGGGAGTGTCTGATCTAGTGGTAAAAGAATGTCGTACGACTATGCTTGTTCATGATATGGATATTGTTCGTCTTATGACTCATGCCCAACAAATTGAAGATGAGAAACTAAAAGGGAGATCTAGGGAGAAAAAACGATCTAGAATGGATGATGATAAGTTCTCCAATGATAGGTTCGATGGACATGGTCGTTCTAGGAATCGACAATGGTTTTTCGGGCAAGGTTCTTCCAATGCTCCTAAGTATAATGAATATAGGGTGTCTAACCCTAAAATGCAAGGAATTAGTAGTGAATCCCTATGGTCTACTTGTGCTAGGTGTGGAAAGAGATATGATGGTAGATGTTTAGCCGGTATAAAAGGTTGCTTTAGTTGTGGTGAAAGTGGTCACACAATAAGGAATTGTCCAAAGGTAAAAGCTAAAGGAAGAGAGGAGGCTAATAAGTAAAACCGGTTCTATGCACTTCAAGCTAGAGGTGATCATGAGTGTGCTCCAAATGTGGATCCCAGTATGTTGAGAGCCTTTTTATGTGTTATTAATCTTTCTTAGATCCTGTACTATATTATCTTTTGTGATGCTAATTGTAGCCATGGGAATAGATGTGTTTGTTAATGTCATCCTTGGGATGGGTAGGTTGCACTTTTGTTATGTCTTTATGTATCACCTAGTAAGGGTGAAAAAATAAATTTTTAAGTGTTTACCTATTACAAGAGCTAGTTATACTTCTAAGGTTGACCTTAGGTCGGGTTAGCACCAAATAAGGGTGAAATATGATTATATTCCGAGAACGGCTTTTAGAACCCGGTATGGTCATTATGAGTTAGTAGTAATGTCATTTGATTTGACTAATGCTCCGACGTCATGAATAATGTGATGAGTAGGGTGTTTAGATAATACCTAGATATGATTGGTTAGTAGACCCCACCATGGGTGGTGCTATGGGTTTGAATAGCTCTGAATCATCTTTTGTGTTAGATGTGAAAGTGAAGCAATGTCTTCATCCGACCTTAGTAGAATTGAAAGAGACGATGCTTAGAAAGTCCGTTGAGGCTTCCTCCCAAGGGGGAGATGGTCTGCCTAGAGATCAAGGTTGTTATATGATTCTAATGTTCATGGTTAGGGAGTTGATGATACAATTTTCTTATAAGGAAATTCTGGTAGAGATGTTAGACCGGCAAGTTAAGAAGTTGAGGAGCAAGGAAGTTGATTTTGTGAAAGTGTAATGGAGGGATCTTTCAGTTAAGAAGTGTTAGTAGAGGGTGTCACTTGGGAGGCCGAGGACGTTATGATGTCCCGATATCCCCTTCTTTGTCCTTCTACTCCTCCTCCAGCTTGAGATAATGAGTTCCTCATGGTTTGCTCTTTGTTTGAAGTCATGTGTGTTTTAGGTGTTCCCATGATTTCCTTATGTTATGCATGTTCATGAAAACTTGTGTTTAGAGAGAAAAATGAGTTTACATGATTGTTTTCCTCATGATAGTAGTGCATTAAGTATGAGTTGCCTATATACTTTATGAGATGAATTAATGAATATGCCGTAAGCTTGGAGTTGAGAGATTCCTTCTTGGATGTATGTTATGAGTATAGATTGCATGTAGGCTCCATTAGATTGTGTTGAGTATGCTTGTAGCTTGGAGATGATAGTTCCTCCTTGAACATGAGAGATGTTGAAATTCCATGCATAATGGGTTGTTAGATGTAGTTCATACTACCTTAAGATGCATTTAGTATGTTTGGCTTAGAAATAAAGTTTCGCCTTAGTTGTGTGCATTTAGATAAGTTGCATGAATGATGAGCTGCTAGTCTTGAGTCTTTCCGTCTAGAAATGTGCTTCGAATCTCATTCGAGGACGAATGAGTAATTAATAACGTTTCAAAGACACTTCATCCAATTCTAAGCGTCAAAAGTCGTTAATCAATATAATAACCCAACTAAATGAGTTGGGGTTGAATCCCACAGGGAGTGGTATGTGTTTAAGATTCAGTAGGTAAGTACAAATATGTTCAAATCAGTCATAGGAATAGACATTATCGAATAAAAACATGATTTAAATCAAGGGGTGACACGAATGTCAAATGGGGGGGGGGTGTTTGGTTGTTTCAATTTATCAACTACAGCAGCAACAAATAACACGAAATAACTCGGCAATCCGCCCTTTGCTCCATTCCATCACCCTTTTTGCCTTGGCCTTCAGCATCCTCCAGATCAGTAACTTTGGGCGATCTAACACTGCATCACGAAACCACTTGGCGATCCGTCGACTGCTCTGTTCTCTTGCCAATTTGATTTTCTCCTTCAAGGCTTAGCACACTGGAACTTTAGGCGGTCATTGAGGCCACTCGGCGAGTCGCCAAATGGACTTGGCAATCACCATGCTCTCTTTTCTTCCTTCTTTTAGTTCGCTTTGTTTCTTTTGCAACTTAGTGTCCATGCTTTGCTCCTTAATCCATAATCCTGAAAATCAAGGACTTTACATCAGTTATTGGCACAGAATGAGCATTTGAGGACACTAAACCTATACAAATAAAGTCCTAAATGAGTCCAAATCTCGGACTCATCAACACCTCTAACTTAAACTTTTGCTTGTCCTCAAGTAAAACTCAAGTTCAACAGTTCAAAAAGGATGTCTCAAACAGTGCTACACAAGGCTCAATCATGAATGCACACAACAAGACTCAACTTACTCATGCAAAGATCAATTGTGTACTCAAAGATTCAAGTTGTGACTCACCACTATCAAAGATTCTCAAATTCACAATACTTGTTTCTAATGCAAGTTCAAGCTCAACAAAGGTACTCAAATGCCCTCACACAAAGATGATTCCATATTCATATACAATGGTTCAGCAATTTATAGCTCCGAAATCAAAAACAACTCTCACACTCAAAAAGATGAACACATGCATGATTTCACCTATAGGTTTCCCCTTATTTACTAGCCCACATTTGTTTCAGCTCAATCAAGATCAAAGACATCTTTTCAAGGCTTGTAAAGGTATGGTCATTTAGGCTCAGTGGTTGCTATCCTCATGAAATGTGGGTGAACAATTTTCCTTCCTTTTCTTCAGCATTTTCATTCATGCTCAAATTTCACCCCATTATTCACTTCTCATGGAATACCGAACACCCCAATTTCTTTTGCAACTTTCACTACTTTATTTCACAACTTTTTTTCTTTCTTTTTCTTTCTTCTTCTCTTTGGGTGTGTTTGGTATGAAGGAAAATGTTTTCCTGGAAAACAAATAGATTTTGGACTTATTTTCTCATGTTTGGTTGGTGAGTAGAAAATATTTTCCGGAAAAGATTTTGTAGTGTTTGATTAATGAATTAAAAATATTTTTGAGAAAATATCTTTTATTTTTACTAGAGAGTAGAAAATAATTTTTTGAAGTGAAAGTGAAAATATTTTGTAAAAATAAACTTAATATTTCTTTTAGGGGTGGGAGGTAGAGGTGAGATGGGGTAAAAATATAAAAATTTGAAATTGAAAATATTTTTTAAAAACAAACTTAAATTTCTTTTTGGAGGGGGTGGAGGGTCGCGGGTAGGGGTGGGAGGTGATTGGGGGGGGGGGTTCGCGGGTAGGGGGTTGGGTGAAAAAATAAAAGTTTGAAATTGGAAATATTTTTTTTAAAAACAAACTTAATTTTTTTGGGGGGGGG
>JAJOOR010023700.1:0-18192 GCA_036250505.1 Solanum acaule
CCCCCCCCCCCCCCCCCCCCCCCCCCCCCCCCCCCCCCCCCCCCCCCCCCCCAATCAAGGTTGGAACCATTATAGGAGTGAAGAACGAATGAGGTATTGCCACGATTGGGCTGAGCAAGATGACCATGAGGAAGACCACACTCAATTGAGTGAAAGCCCGAAATCACAAGGGAATGGAAGTAGTCCTCAGGTAAAAGATCTATTGTCACGCATACTTGATAAAGTGAGGGCACTGATGATTTGCTAAAAGGGATGAGAGATGACTTTTCATCATTGAACAGTAAAGTGAATTCTTATGCTGATGCCATCAAAACACTAGAAGGTCAATTGAGTCTATTATCAGCTCAATTAACATCCAAGACACTGATGGAAGATAAAGAAAGAGGGTTGGTTGTAGTTACCCGTAGTGGAAGGGTGGGAAAAGGGAATGTGATGAAAGATGAGGACCCTCGAATACAGGAAGAGAGCCAGGGTATAGAGGAACGAGAATTGCCTATTCCGTAAAACCTTGCCAAAGAACCACAAGAGGATGCGGGGCAACATGTTCAAGTTCCAAAAGTCACGCACCCTTTACCCAAAATACCTCCACCATTTCCTCAACGTTTGAAAAAGAAGAATGAAGATGAGAAGTTCAAAAAAAATTTGTCAGTATTCAAGAACTTATCAATTAACCTTCCTCTGGTGGAAGCATTGTTGGAAATGCTGGGATACGCCAAATTCATGAAAGAGCTGGTTACAAAGAAAAGGAGCTTGGAGTATGAAACGATTGAGGTGCCCCATAGTTGCAGCGCAATTATGACAAATGAGTCAATCACTAAGAGAGAGGATCCTGGGGCATTCACAATTCCGTGCATAATTGGCATGCTCCAATTCGCTAAAGCTTTGTGCGATTTAGGAGCAAGCATTAACTTGATGCCCTATGCAATATACAAGCAACTTGGTTTGGGGTAAACCAAATGCAACCACAATGAGACTCTTTATGGCTGATCGATCAATCAAGAACCCAGTGGGGATATTCTATGACATATTGGTAAAAGTAGATTGGTTCATCTTTCCGGTTGATTTTGTGATTCTAGATTGTGAGATCGATGTTAAAATCCCCATTATTTTGGGAAGGCCATTCTTAGCTACTGGGAGAGCATTGGTGGATGTTGAGAGCGGGAAATTGAAGTTCCGTGTGAACAATGATGAGGTGACCTTCAATATCTGTAAATCCATGAAGCAACCAAGTAATATCCATGTGGTGTCTACTGAGGATGTTATGAATGAGGCAGTGGCAAGTGTGAGCCATTTAATGCGCAAGAATGAACCCCTTGAATTTGTACTTGCCAATTATGATGAATCTGAAGTTCAAGACTATGAGGAAGTGATAGCTGCCTTATCAAAGTTAGGAGTATATTCAAAGAATCCAATCAAGTTGGTTATCGATCAGAAAAACAGAGAAAGTCCTCCTGCAAAGCCATCAACAGAAGAACCACCGAATATGGAGTTAAAAGCCCTACCCTCTCATCTTAAATATGCCTTTTTAGGAGCGAATAATACTTTACTAGTGATTATCGCAGCTGATTTGCTTGAAAGGCAGGTGAAATTGCTCATTGAAATACTACAGAAGCAAATAAAAGCTATTAGATGGACAATAGCCGATATAGTAGGAATTCCTCTTGGCTTCTGTACTCAAAAGATTCGGCTCGACAGTGAATGTAAACCTAGTGTGAAGTATCAACGAAGATTGAACCCTCCAATGCAAGAAGTGGTGAAAAAGGAAATCATCAAGTGGCTGGATGCGGGAGTGATCTACCTTATTGCAGATAGTAAGTGGGTAAGTACGGTGCAATGTGTACCGAAAAAAAGAGGTATAACCGTAGTCCCTAATGCAAAAGGAGAACTTTTGTCGACACGACCAGTGACTGGGTGGAGAGTATGCATGGACTATCGAAAGCTTAACTTATGGACCGAGAAAGACCATTTTCCAATGCTTTTTATGGACCAGATGCTTGACTGGTTATCAGAAAAAGGGTGGTATTGTTTTTTGGATAGGTACTCCGGTTACAATCAAATCTTTATTGCGCCGGAAGACCAAGAAAAAACAACTTTCACTTGCCCTTATGGAACATTTGCATCCAAAAGAATGCCATTCGGACTATGTAATGCCCCATCCACATTTCAACGTTGCATGTTGTCTATCTTCGCAGATATGGTCAAAGATTCTATGGACGAATTTTTAGTCGTAGGGGATACGTTTGAAGAGTGCTTAACGGACTTAGGGCAAGTGCTTCAAAGATGCGTGGAAACGAACCTGGTCTTAAATCAGGAGAAAATGTTGAATGAGATGAAGGAAAACATCGAAATGCTAAATGAAGTGTCAACCTCTCACTCCATGACTATTCAGCTACAGGATGCTCAAATCGGCCATTTGATATCAGTTCATTACCCACCATTCGCCGAGGACTCGCCTAATTACAACATGGGTGACTCCGAGGATGAAGACTAGTTGCTGACTTGCGTCGTGCCGCAGCGTTAACTAAGGCGCTGTTTGGGAGGCAACCCAAAACCCCTTAATATTTTATATTTGCATATTGGTAAAATAATAGTGTATCGTTTATACAAGTTGAAGTGTGAGAAGGTGTTAGAAAAAGTGTTGGGTGGCGAGCAACAGGTCCAGTCGGCGAGTCGCCAAAGAGGTCGGCGCACCAAATCAATTTTGTTGTTTGACTCAAGATAGCTTCAAATTGGAGTCTGTAAAATTCGGCGACCCCAGAAAAGTATTGGAGAATCTCCAACCATATCGGCGACCGCGATGTTTACCGTCGTTTGAACGTCCGAATTTGTTGGGGAAGTTCTATAAAACTCGGCGAAGTAAACAGTTGTTCGGTGAAACGCCGACTGACTCAACAATCAAGACTACTGCCGCCGAATGAGCATGAACTGGACAGTTTGCAAGCCAAAAGGGTTAAAATTCTACAACTTGTTCACTTTTACAGGCTTTCATTCCTCCAAGTGCATCTTTGCACACTAACTTCCATATATTCCTGCATTACCTAAGTGTTCTAGTTATCAATATGTGCTCGGAACATGGATTGCACTTTAAATTGGTCAGCGCAAAAGGGTGGCTATGAAGCTTTCGAGAACGTGGGTTGAGACTAGACGCATTGGGCTACCTAGCAAAGCTGTGGAGAGTTTGATGAACCACTCAGCGGTCTGCTTAACGTCCCTACCTCAAACATGCCGCCCCGACAGATGAGGCAACTGCTTAACCAGGATTATCCTTTGCCTCCCTCTCTATTATTCTTTATTTGTACTTTCGGATGTTTGTTATTTACATTAAAGGACAAATACATTTTATTTGTGGTGGAGTGAGGCCCACCTTTTGTGCTACTTTTGTTCATGTTTTGTGTATATATTTGGGCTGTTCTATTTAAAATTGTGTTTTATCAGTTTCTGTGGATGTTTGAGCTTACGGCTCCTTTTGTTTTAAATTACAAAATGATTTTGACCCTTCCGAAAAATTTTGAATTTTTTGCACATTTTTGCCACCTCTCATGTGTTGAATGTGGCTGTTCTTTTGCAAAATTTAAGTCTCGATTCCGATCAATACCGATGACTTGAATAGTGCTCTCAATCGAATGAACATAAATGCGCGGCTACGGCGAGGCCAAATGAAGTTGCATAGACAATATGTGAACTTTTTGCATCTCATTGTGATTAGCCATTTATCAAATTAATTCTCTTGTGATGATCATTATATACTAGCGAAAGTGTGGAGTCTTGTTTAACTTATAGTGTCAATGCCTAGTGTGATGAGCTTATATGTGAACTATGCATGATAGATTCTAGAATTTGCCCTGTTTGTCCAGTCAACTATGTGATGCTATCTCTTAATATGATCTTAGGCAACTTCGAAGAGTGTGAACCAATTTGACATATACCTCTTTTGTGACCCACCTTGTGAGTGTGTGATTCTCTCTTGAACACCCCTTGAGCCTTACCTTTCTTTGGAAGAAACTTGATGAAAACTAGACCTTTCTTAATCCATCACCCATAATCCTCATGAAGTTGTGGTTAGTTGAATAGCCAACTTAGGCCAAAAGCCTAAGTTGGGGGTGTGGTGAAAAGAAAAAAAGGTGAGTCAAGAAGTGCAAGAAAGTCCCTCCTACTCATGGTTTTAAGAAAAATGGAACCCCTCCATATAAAAAAAAAAGAGAAAGAAAAAGAAAAAAAATGAAAAAGAAAGTTGTTGAATAAAGTGCGAAGAGATGGGGTTCCTAAACAATCCATGGAAAGTGAATAATAGGATGACTTATGAGCACTAAAGATAATGATGAAGGAAAAGGAAAGGAAGTGTTGTGAGCACCACATTTCATGAGGATGAAAGTCACTAAGCCTAAATGATCATACCATTACACTCAGCCCCATTACAAGCCTTGAAAAGACCTTTTTGATCTTGAGTGAGCTGAAACAAATGTTGATTGGAAAATACGGGCAAATCTATGGGTGAAATTATGCATTATGTTCTTCTTTGTGAGTGTGAGTGTTGCATCTGATTCGAAAGCTTTAAACTGTGAAACCATTGTGTGAATACAGAATCATTCTTTGTGTGAGAGCATTTGAACACTATAGTTGAGCTTGAACTTGCATTTGAAGCAAGTATTGTGAGCATGAGATTCATTGATATTGGTAAGTCACAACTTGAATCTTTGAGGGCACATTTGATCTTTGCATAAGTAAATTGAGTCTTGTTGTGTGCATTCATGATTGAGTCTTGTGTAGCACTGTTCGAGATACCCTTTTTGAATGGTTGAACTTGAGTTTGCTTGAGGACAAGCAAAAGTTTAAGTTGGGGGTGTTGATGAGCCCACAAATTGGACTCATTTAGGGCTATATTTTAATGGATAGTGTGTCCTCAAATGCTTATTTTATCTCAATATCTAATGAAAACACTTAAGTTTCAGGTATTTGAAGTGTGAAGGAAAGCATGGACACTACGTCACAAAAAGGAACGAAAAGGCTGAAAAGAACAAAGAAATGAAAGCGTGAGCATTGCCGAGTCCACTTGGCGAGTCGCCGAAGGGTCTTACTTCGCCTTTTGTTCCAGTGTGCTGAGCCCTGAAGAAAAGGATCAAGTCGGCGAAAAAAGGGAGCAGTCGACACATCACCGAGCAGTTCTGCGAAGCAGTACCATGCCGCCCAATGACCCAAAGCACAACGATGTTGAAGGATGGTGCAAGACATCGATGAACTAAACCAAAGGGAGAATCACCAAGTTGATCGGCGATTCCGTCTAACGACGCCGAATGATCCGCTACAACACAAATCTGTGAAATCTATAAATACTCGTTGAGAGTTGTAGCTTAGTATGAGATTTTTAGTCGAATAATTATTATAATATTCATATAGAATAGTACTTTTTGAGGGTTTTGAAGACTTGAAGAAGAAAAGGGTTTCATCTCCAAGGATTTGGACTTGGGTCTCTTGGATTCTTCATTCTTGGCCTGTAACAAGACTTAAATCTTCATACCCATTTGAATGCAAGCTCATTTAGGTATAAATTTCTATCTCTTGATGTGTGGCTAAAAACCCCAATTCTTGGGGTGTGATTTAGCGAATATGGGTTAAGATAATTGTTGGGTCTTGCTTGTTTATAGTCTATTCGTAGTTTAAATGTGATTTTGTTTAGTGATTGTGGATGAATTTAATAAATTTGTAGTTGCAAATACAAGTTTATTTATGTGTTTTCGGCTTGCTCGAGAGAGGTCGTAAAACTAAGACAACTAGATTGATGGCCATTGTGAGTGGGTCGACATGAGGTTCACCTCGAGAGAGTGAACCCTAGTCCCATCTCCACACACTCAGCTCAAGAGAGTGAGTGAGTTAAGGCGTAGGATGGTCTTCATGCGGCAAGTGGATGTCCAAGAGGAACGCATTTGAAACGGGGTAAGTTGCTCGAGAGAGAGCTTATCCCCCTTTAAAGCTTAGCCTAGTCACAATTACTCTATGAATCTTCTATTGAAAGCATGTACCCAATAATCTAGCTTAACCCGTATTCCCGTCACATCCCAAGGATCCCCTCTCATTACTTCGAAAACCTTGTTTATTTTGTTGTTTTTGCTTACTAATGACAAAACCCCAATGTTAATTGACACTCTTGTGTCTTCCTTTTATTTACAATGTTTTTAATCATTAATGTCTTTAGCTACGATTAGTTAAAACTAAATTTTATTTCTCTATTAATTCTCAAAACCACTTCCTTGGGAACGATCGCAACCCTTGGTTGGGTTATTATACTATTGCACGATCGTAGACAGTTGCATCGGAAGTTGTGTCCTTGATTACGCAAATATCAGTATACATCAGAAATATTTGTATTTTTATATACAAACAGAGTTCATATTGTATCTTTGCATACATACAAAGTTATTATTGTATTTCTAAATACACAGAGTTGAAAACTATGTTTTAAAGCTTTTCTTTATACTGCATTTATTTACATTGCTTTATATTGAAATCAATTCAGTTCAGTTCAGTTCAATTGAGACCAGGTTTGTTTCTTCAGATTCCTTTCAAGCCTATGTTATGTTTAGCATTCCAACTCGCATACTCGTACATTCAATGTACTGATGCCAGTTGGCCTGCATCATTTTATGATGCAGACGTAGGTAACCAGGATCAGCATCCAGTGCCTCGTTGATCAGGTTGAGCACTCAGAGTTAATTGGTGAGCCTCCTAGCTTTTTGGAGGATCATTTTTATTGCTTTCAGTATTTTAGTTTATTAGGATGTCGTGGGTCTTGTACCCACATCCATCTCAGTTTTAGAGGCTTAATAGATAGATAGTCAGTTAATTCATTTATCATTATCTTGTTATTGGCTTATGTTCAGATTTGAGTTGCCACTTTGGCTAAGTAAATGTTTATTTCTAAAACATTATGAGTTAAGTTTGAGACAGTTGAGTTCTTACATTTGAGTTCTTTTCTTAATGCTTAAAGTCTTCCGCTGAGTAAGTAAGCCAGGCCAAGGGTTCGCTTAGGGCTAGCAATGGTTCTCGAGTGCCAGTCCCGCCCAGGGTGTAGGCTCGGGGCATGACAATTCCTTTCTCGAGTTCAAAAGAAGACAATAAATTTATTCTAATGGTGATCAAACATTAAAATAATAATCACAAGAATATAAGAACAACCAATATGATAAACAATTATGCAAATTCAAAATCACTAAAAAATCATTTTGTGAGTAAATATAATCCAAGAACGAGAAGTTTAACTCCACATAGACATAGAACAATTACAGCCAATCATTCAAAGAAAATATGTAAAATAAATAATAGAGAAGAAAAGATGAAACCCTAAATCAAAAGTTAATTTCTACATTGTATCCTCCTCCATTAATAATTATTCTTATGGACTATTTATAGATGTAGGAAACCCTAAATAAAATAACTTAGTCCAAATCAAATTAGGAACCCAAAACCAAACGGAATTGGATTCCGTTTGAAACACTGCTTCGTTCGCCACCTTCAATTAGAAGTTCCTTCAAATGTTGACACATGGCACCAGGTATGTTTTCATTCCAATTTCTGATTCTTTGCAACTTTTATAAAATATATAATATTATATTCAATTTAATATATTAAGCTGCCTGCTTGATTTCCTTTTTCAACCTTCCATCTTTAATTCGTTTTAGCTTCAAACTTCTTCATCTTCACACCAATTTAATCCTACAAATAAAATATACTATTAAGCACAATCCAAAAAATCCATGCTAAAAAATGACAAATATAAATAATAAATGTGAGGCAAATAATGATTTAAAATATGTATTTTGGCCTCACATCAGGTTTCACGGTAAATTTGAGTGCTGCTTTCCATCCTCAGACTGATGGTCAAGCGGAGAGTATGATTCAGACTTTAGAGGATATGTTGAGGGCGTGTGTGATCGATTTCAAGAGTAACTGGGATGATCGCTTACCTCTCATCAAGTTTGCTTATAACAATAGTTATCACTCTATCATCTAGATGACTCCTTATGAGAAAAGATGTAAATCTCCTATCAGATGGTTTGAGGTTGGTGAGGCTGGGTTGATAGGACCAAACTTTGTTCATCAAGCTATGGAGAAAGTGAAGATCATTCAAGAAAGGTTGGAAACATCGCAAAGTCGTCAGAAATCCTATACCGATGTTAGGAGAAAAGACTTAGAGTTTGAGGTCGGTGATTGAGTTTCTTTGAAGGTTTCACCCATGAAGGGTGTTATGAGATTTGGTAAGACGAGGAAACTTAGTACCCGGTATATTGGTCCTTACAGGATATCCAAGAGGATTTGCAATGTAGCCTATGAGTTGGAGCTACCGCAAGAGTTAGCAGCAGTCCATCCGGTGTTTCACATTTCAATGTTGAAGAAGTGTATGGAAAATCCTTCACTTATTATACGTACTAAAAATATTGGCATTAAGGACAACCTATCTTATGAGGAGGTACCCTTCAGATTCTAGATCGTCAGGTTCGCAAGTTAATAACCAAGGAGGTAGGATCAGTCAAGGTCTTATGGAGGAATCAGTTTATTGAGGAAGCTACTTGGGAGGCTAAGGAGGATATGAAGAAGAGATACCCTCATCTCTATGATTGTGTTATATTGCATGTTGAGTGTTTGAGTTGGGTGTAGATATTTCCACCCTCATTTTTATTTTAGAGTGATCTCAATCGAGGATGAATGTTCCCAATGGGGAGATATTGTAACATCCCGTCTTAGAAAGAACTAGATTTAGAAAAAACATTTTAGAAGGAGCCAAATTGAAATTTTTTGCAAGTTATGCTAAGCTATGAGTTTTGGTTCAACTTCAAACGACCATAACTTTCAGTACAGGATGAGTTCAGTCGCCTATTAGATATCAAATGAAAGGTCTTGGGATCCTCTTTCAAACGTCACTGAATTTGCAAAGTTTTGAGTTCGGATGAGGGAGATATGCCCGTTTAAAGTTAGCCTGTCCAGTTAAGGAAATTTACCCAGATTAATAAGGGGTATTTTGGTCTTTTCCTTACCCCATCAGCTTAAAACGAATTTAGTAATATTTTTGGGGTCAACTCTGATATAGGTCAGTTTTCATATTCCCAAATACGCTTAGGGTTTTAGAAGGGAGTTCAAGAAGAGAAAAAAGGAGAAAAAGAAGAATGATCGAGGTTTCTTGCGATTCGAGGATTTGTTCGCCAAATTGAGGTATGTAACTTTTAATAGTATTGGGTTTGTTAACTCACACGCCAATGATGACTTACATATTCAAATTCATCCATAAATGTTGAAGGATTTAAGTTCTTGATAGTATTCTTGAACTGTTGCTTTCGTTCATGAATTAAGAAGGGTTTGATGAGTTCTTGAGGTAATTGTATTGAGTTTGAAAGTTCTTTTTGAGTGGATTCTTGTGTACATGCATTAGTTAATTGAATCTAAGAAAAATTTGAGAAAAGAAATCGATTCTAGACGAGTTAGGATCTGAAAACGAGAAGAAAAATTCGTCGGAAAGTTCTAGGGAAGGGCTGGGGCACCGCGCCCCAGCAATGCACAAGATTAGTGTCTTTGAAGTTCAGGGGCTGGTGCCCCACACCAACAGTGCGCCAGGGTCGCCTGCCCCCATCCTTTCCGTCATTTGCTTGGTCTAAGATCTTTTAAAGTATACCTTTGCTCTCTATTGATTCTAACTACTCTAAACTAAATCTAAACATCGAGAAATCATTCATAACATGAATCATAACCTTGAATTCATAATTCAAATTCAATTTCAAGGTAGAGTTAAGAGGCAAGTCTTGAGAGTTCTTTCGAGTCATTTTAAGAAGTCTTTTACAATCTTTTAAAACTTTTTTTTAAGACTTGAGTACTTGAGTTTTAGGATGAGGAGAGTTGAGTTCATTTTTATCAAAATGATATATGGGAACTAAGTATTCCCAAGAGTAAATGTTTTTACATTTAAGATGAGAGGAAACACCGATTTCCAAAAGAGTTCATGAGAAGTTTTGAGCACTATCTCTTTTTAGAGAAATATTTTGAGTAATAATCTCAAATTTGATGAAGAGGAAATGTTTAAAAAAAAACATATGATCTAAGTTATATTTTGGGAGTATTATTGAGCACCGATATAGGGAGAGTTCAAATAACTCACAGCCCCCATAAACCATATAGCCAACGTGGGTAGAAAGGGTCACACTTTCTAGATGAATCCTTATTTCTTTTTAAGCATAGATTAGTGAATCCACTTAGTGAGTAGTCCCATACCCCGACAAAGTATAGGATAGTTCTAGCAGCGTGGGTGAGACGTTATATCATCACATAGCTCATAGTGATGGTTGTCGGTTAGAGAATCTCCCAAATAGAGTTATTTTGTATTTTTACATACAAACTGAGTTATTATTGTATTTTTTTAATACACTGAGTTGTTATCTACTATTTTAAATGCTTTATATAAACTGCATCTTTATTGTTGTTTTTATATTGCATTGAGTTGAGTATCAATGAGTCGAGGTTGAGTTGAGTAGAGTTAAGGTAAGTATGTTTCCTTCTTTCCAAAGTTCAAGCTTTGATGTTATGTTCAGTTTTCCCCCTTTTATGCTCGTACATTCAATGTACTGATGCTATTTGGCCTGCATCATTTTATGATGTAGATACAGGAGATTGGGGTCATCAACAGGCGATTCGTTGATACCATTCGCAGTTCCAGAGTTGTTTGGTGAACCTCCTTGCTTTCAGATGATCCTTTAGTATTTCTATTATGTCATGTTATTTCAGTTTTGTAGTTTTGTTAGAATGATCGGGGGTCTTGTCCCGACATCTGCCATAGTATTAGAGTCTTCATAGATAGATAAACAGTAGTAGTTCATGAGTTTCTTTCATTTCAAATGTTAATTTTCTATACTTGAGTTGCCTCTTTTGTCCAATGAATGTTTTTAAACATTATGAGTTATTTATTTTAAAGATTTGAGTAAAGTTTTCTTTTGAGGTTTTTTTATGGTTGAATAAGTATTCTGCTAAGAGTTAAGCGAGGCCAATAATTCACTTGGGGACAGCAATGGTTCTCGAGTGCAATCGCGTCCAGGGTGTAGGCTCGGGGCGTGATAGAAAACCTCTTTGGTGTGAAGAGTAAAAACCACAAGGACAATTCTCCACTATAATCAACAAGAGTTACAAAGTGTTCTCCAAAATGATCACCAACAAAGTGCCAAACAATGAGCAACACAACTACAAGATAGCACCAAAAACTAGAGAAATGTAAGGAGTAAAATCACCAAACCACAACTACTGTTCATGAGCTAAAATCTGGAGATGTAGGACCCCAAATCACCCTCTCTCAATTCCCAATCAAAGATTAAGTTGAAAGAAACAAGCTATCCAAAAATTAGCTTAATCGGACTAGAAACGAAACGAGAATTGCGATTTGAAATCAGCTGCTAGGGTTTGTGTGAAATCTGCACTCTCTCACTTTTCTCTCTATATGACTGTTGATCCAACTCTTGTGATTCTTCAAAATAAGACCTAAAAGAAAGTCTTACATATGCACCATAATATTGGGCTTATGGGAAAAGTGGGCTAGTCCAGATTGAGCTTTTATTTATCCACATAAGAAGAGAAAAAGACCCAAAAACCAACAATTCTCCTCCCTACCGACTATGTGGAGGAAACTGTCATCCCGACGATCATGCAACATTCTTTAAACTTCCCTCTAGGCAAAGATTTAGTCATCACGTCAGAACCATTATCAATGGTATGGATCTTTTCAAGTTCAAGCAACTTAGAATCCAACACATCTCGAATCCAATGACATCTCACATCAATGTGTTTAGACCGACCATGAAATGTATAATTCTTGCCAAGATGAACAACATTTTGATTGTCAAAAGAAACTCTTTTCTGTTTACCAGCTAAGCAATGAACACATATTTTCAACTCTACTTGTTTAACTCCAGAAAGCAAATTCTTCTTAGCCAAATTGTCCATCCCCTTCTCGCTCATATGACTCAGTCTTCTATGCCATAACTCTGATGAAGTATCGTTCTCCACCAAATTTACCGAGCCTCTAAAAATGGAGCCCTGAAAAACGTACAAGTTAGACAACTTGTCACTTCGGGCCACCACCATTGAACCGATTGTAATCTTCCACTGGACAACACCAAGGGTATTAACATAACCCTCATCAAGAAGGTATCCAACAGAAATCAAATTCAAGCAAACATCTGGAGCATGCTTGACATTATTGAGAACTAGTTTGGAATCATTGTTACTTTCCAAACAAACTGTCCTAATACCAAGAACTGCAACCACATGATTATTGTCCATTTTCAACATCCAAAAATTACTTAGAGTATAAGAATAAAATAATTCCTTTGTGGGCGTGACATGAGAAGTAGCACCAGAATCCACAAACCAGCTAGACTCATCGCAAACAAGATTGACGACATTTTCATCATAAGAAACAAAGAGATCATCATTAGCAACAACAACAACGTGATTTTCATTATCGCCTTCTTTCTTTTGTTGTTTCATATCTCTCTTGTAACTGAAATAATATTTCTTGATATGCCCATTCTTGTGGCAATAGTCACATTTAACATTCTTGAATCTAGACTTTGACTTTCCTCTACTTTTATCTCTGTCATTCTGACCTCTGAACTTGTTTCTCCCCCTGTCTTCAGTAACCAAAACATCGGAGTGTGAAACTGAAGAAGATGAGTCTTGAGCTCTTCTTCTCATCTCTTCATTCAAGACACCACTCTTAGCATATTCCATAGTTACAACACCACTGGGAGCAAAATTAATCAAAAATACTCAAAGAGTTTCAAAAGAGTCTGACAGAGTATTAAGAAGTCATAGTCCCTGTATTTCTTCATCAAATTTTACACCATTCCGGATAGCTGGTCAAGAACACCCTGGAAATTATTAATATGATCAGAAATAGGAAGGTCCTCTTTATAGCTGATGTACAACAATTGTTTTAATATAAACAACTTATTGTTGCCAGTCTTCAAAGCATAAAGTGTCTCGAGCTTATCCCATAAGCTTCTAGCATATGTCTCATTAACAATGTGATTTCTCACATTATCTTCAACCCATTGTCTGATATAGCCACAAATCTGTAAGTGCTTAAATTCCCAATCCTCATCATTCATAGATTCGGGTTTATTAAAAGCAAACACAAGTAGATGCATTTTCTTGACAAATAGAAGATCTTTCATCTTGTCTTTCCAAGTATGATAATTACTATCATTCAAACAAACCATCTTGCTCATATTTGACTCTGTCATTCAAATAGATAATCAACAACAACCTTGTGTTGTGATACCACTTTGTTGGAAAAGGCAATCACAAATAAATGTGCACGACAGAGCAATAACGGAAGAAAACCCAAGTCAAAACTTTTCCTTCTATTTGAACCAAGAGAAGATAAAATAATGCAAGAACAAAACTGTTTGTGCAGCAAACAAAACAACCAAGCAAGCAAAATAAATCAACACACGAAACACCAAAGTTTAATGTGGGAAACCTCTTCAGTGTGAAGAGTAATAACCACAAGGCCAAAGCTCCACTATAATCAACAAGAGTTACAAAGTTTTCTCCAAAATGGTCACCAACAAAGTGACAAACAATGAGCAACACAACTACAAGATAACACCAAAAACTAGAGAAATAAAAGGAGTAAAATCACCAAACCACAGCTACTGTTCATGAGCTAAAATCTGGAGCTATAGGACTCCAAATCACCATCTCCCAGTTCCCAATCAAATATTAAGTTGAAATATACAGATTATCTAAAAATCAGCTTAATCAAACAAGAAATGAAACGGGAATCATGATTTGAAATTGGTTGCTAGGGTTTGTACGAAAATCTGCACTCTCACTTTTCTCTCTATATGGTTGCTGATCTAACTCTTGTGTTGCTAGGGTTTGTACGAAAATCTGCACTCTCACTTTTCTCTCTATATGGTTGCTGATCTAACTCTTGTGATTCTTAAAAATAAGACCTAAAATAAAGTCTTACATATGCACCATAATATTGAGCTTATGGGGAAAGTGGGCTAGTCCAGATTCAGCATTTATTTATCCACATAGGAAGGGAAAAAGACCCAAAACCAACAATTTGAAGGCAATTTCCAAAACTTGAATGACCATTTAGGAAACCAACTCTCAAAAAATGTTTTGCAACAAATATCAATACTCTCTCTATTCGTATTTATGTCATTTACGATTATTTTATACCTTTGAGAGAGACATTTAATATCAATCATAAATGTACTTGTTCAAATTATCCTCTCCGGTCCCTCTTCCTTAAACATTTAACAGTCCACCAAATGTAGTAGTAAGTAGGGGTGTCAATAGTACGGTTTAGTCAGTTATTTTAAAAAAATTATACCATTCCAATTTTTCAGTTACTTTATAATATATAACTAAAATTAGATTTTTTAAAACCATCCCAATCATATCGATTTTCTCTTTGGTATCGGTACGATTCAATTAATTTTTGGTTTTTTTTTTACTTTTAAAATATCACCTTACTTTAACTCTTCATCTAGAAAACAATAATGTAAAACCTTGTTGCCGTATTGTTTGATATTAAATATTTAATAGTAGTGTTTGCATAGGTTTTATTGTATTGTTTGATAGAGTATCTATTGCAATATCATTTAATTTTAAACTTAATTAAGTAAATGTTAATTAAAGAGCAAAGACCCAAGCTGTCTAGTCACTAGAGGCCTATGATCTAGGTTATATTTATATTTAAAAATTATTAGAAAATATATTTATATATTAAATTTAACATATTGTTAATATATAAAATATATTTACATACATGTAAAGTTGTTCGGTTCGGGAATTTTTTGGTTTTTTTCATAAATTAAAAAGATCATCCCAATTGTTCGGGACGGTTATATACTTGAATAAAAGTTCATTGTTTTATTGAAAAAATAACATAAATTGGTTCAGTTCGGTTAGTTTTGATCGATTTGGTCGGTTTTTCATATTCTTTTGACACTCCTAATAGTAAGAACAATTTTGAAAAGATAAAAATAAATAAAAACAGATTTAATGATTTTTGAAATGTCAAATATTTTGAATGATCACCAATACTATAATGACCTGTCTGGTCGTTCTTAAGTATTAACACCTTTTTCTTCAAAGTGACACTTCTCAGGTTTAACATGTGATCTATATATGATATATGACTTATGGAGCCATATGTCAACCAAGATGTTTCGCAGTAAAGAAAAATCAAAATTAGAAAGTTGAAAGCTTGAGAGTTGACCAACGTCAACACTCGAGGTAAACAAGCTCGGAATTGAAGTTTAAAAGTTTCTATAAGTTTGAATGCTAATTATTAGAATTTCATTAGATAATTTGGATTCCCGAGCCTTTTGTGATGTAGACCCTTAAATTTAAAATTAGTGAATTAAAAGATTAAGAGTTGACCACGATTAAATATATGACTAGGTGACCCTGAATTGATGATTTGAGTATTCCATTAGGTTCTCAGGGCATTTTGGAGTGATTTACATTTTGAGGGGCTTGGGTGAAATTCAAAATAAAGCCACAAGACAGGTTGTTATGGAATTGGGTCTCATTTGTCGATATCTAGTGAGTCTCATTATATGCGATCCACTAGACACATTTTTCAAGAAGGCTGGGGCTGTCAATTTTGCATTTGTGGATGGGGTTTGTAATACAAATTTTCATCCTCTTCAAGTTGTCAGTAGTAGGTATTCTTTTCCTCTATACCCTCCAAAGGAAGAAATTAATTTTGCTAGTTTTCCATATGTACTCATAAGTCATAACCCTTCCTCTTCTCGAGTTATGCCTCAACAGTTCTCATACTATCTTATAGTACTTCACACCAGAGGACTCCTTAGCTTATTAAAGGCTCATCTCTAACAAATTTCATACTTTACTGTTCTTCTAATTAAAGTACTTAATTTTATATGATTAGTAAATGAATTTCATTTGTTAACTATATCTACAAAATAGTCTCCCTACCTAGCTCTATTAAATGTCAAACATTGGTAAAAATGAGTTGGAGTTTAAACGAGTCCAGATCTAGGATCCAACTTTTGACTCTGGCTCTTGCCTCTGATTCGAGATTTAATTTTGACCTCGTTCATTTATTTTTCAAAATAATATTTGTTAGAAAAACATGGAAAATAAATTTTCTTCGTACCAAACACACCCTAAAAAGAGCAAAAGAACAAGAAAAAATATAGCTATAGAAATACATATTTCTCTACATAAGAAGCAAGAGATAATCTATATATATATAAAAGGAGAAGAAAAAACGCCTACGTGTCAGCGCTTAAAAAAAAGAGAATTTAATAATTGTTAAATTAATTTAAAATCTAAAAATAAAAAAGAAAAATTACAAACACTACAAAATAAAGAAAAAATCAACAAGCAGTTTTTACAGCTTTTTTAAAATTCAAAAATTTAAATTTACCTTAAATTTTTACTGTTTTTTAAAATGATTTAAAAGTAGTTTTTACAACTAAACGATAAACAATTTTAACAGTTCGAAAAAATAGGATGCATAATTCCTTTTTTGTGGAATTAATTATCTGTACTTTTTTTTAGATATATAATCTTTAAAAATAAAATAAAACTACAAAAGGGGTTTCAAAATTAATGTGGTATAGTTAGATAAATGTCATCCAATTCAAAAAAATTTTTTACCACCCACGTTTGCCAAGTGCCGGAAGACCAAACATCAAATTAACACATTCTAAAACTTACTTAAATTAACAGTATAAAAGGAGAAAAACAACATTGTCACTTTGATTATATCTCTAAATTTTTCCAATTAATTTTTTTTTTTTAAAACCGTTGTGCATCAATCATTTTAAATAAATAAATAGTAAAACTGCCCACTAACTAAAAGAAACGATTATAAAGATATATTTTATTTAAAAAAAAATATAACTGATTCTTTAAATTAAGTAACCAACTTACATATTATTAAATTATTATTTTTTTAAAATGAAAAATTAGTAATTTTTTGTATTTGAATTTAAAATGGTTATCTAAAACTGCTCTATCCATTACCTCTTTTTTCTCTATATATACACAATTAAGAAATTTCAGAAAGTCAAATCCATCAATGTTTTCAGATATATGCAGATTGATAATTCGGCACAATTGGATAAAGGTACATTTATGGATATTGCTTTTATCCATTTGCTGATTTTATATTTAGTTTGATTTTTGTTTCAGATTTCTTGAGACTTAACATTATTTTTTTTGATTTCGAGAATTTATTCAGCGTATGATTCTACAGTGTGATAAATTTCTTTTTCCTTGCACTTTCTCAACATATATTATGTAATCATTGCAATTTTCATATTAATTTTATTGATTAGTTTGCAAGTTTAAGATATTCATTCATATGATTTGTACCACTAATATATTTTGATGAAATATATTGTGTTTTAAAAATAATTTTAATTATCTATTGTGTTTTTATTTTTTACAAAAAACATTTTTTTAAGTTTGCTGATTTCCTTATTCAAATACAAATATGTATAATATATTGTTTTGTGGTCTTGCATGATTATTATATACCAGTGATTCGATATTTTTTTTTGACAAAATAAGATGTTAAATATGTGATTGGATATTATCACTAATTAAAAACAAATCCAGAAGAAGAAGATACATATAAGGATGTTGAACACTATACTTATATGTTGGTAAATCAATTTAAGTAAAGCTTAATCAATGGAATTTTTTGTTTTTAAAAAAATCGTTATATCAATTAAATCGTGCATATAAATTTAAACAAAAAAATAACAAATAACTTGACAATTTCG
Source organism: Solanum acaule (assembly GCA_036250505.1). NCBI lineage: Eukaryota > Viridiplantae > Streptophyta > Magnoliopsida > Solanales > Solanaceae > Solanum > Solanum acaule. Next base: position 17,814 of record JAJOOR010023700.1, read on the forward strand.
TGTCGTGTCATATGTGTAGTAAAAAAACTATATTGATTGTGGTTTGTTAGATCGTCATGTAATTTTTGTTCACCATCTTATTTGGAGATTCAAGTTTGAAAAAATCCTAATCTATTTGGAACATATTGGTGTTATGAGACGTATTTTAAACACAGTGTAATGACTTCTTTTGTTTCTTTCTATACTAACATTAAAATTTAAACGTGTGTGATATTTTTTTTGGAAAAATATTTTTAACTATCTTTCAACAACCTCCTTATTTATAGCAAAACAATGATAATATTAATAATAATATTTATAATATAATAAAAATAATTATCTTAATTATTAAATTAACTAAATTAATTTAAAATCCGAAAATAAAAAATAAAAATTACAA
>JAJOOR010023701.1:0-17807 GCA_036250505.1 Solanum acaule
TACTTTCTGCGCTCATGGCTGCGAACCTGGTTTTGATAGGGTTAGTTTTGTTTTTTGTCTTCTGAAGAAATGCTTATTCGAGTTACAATACAATTGTCAAAGCTTTTATTTTATATATAGCATATTGCTTTCAGATGTGACTTCAAATTGCAAAATGATATGTTAATTGTGGTGCTTTGAAGTTTCATGATATTGATTAAGGAGCTTAACTTGCATAGTTTTGTGTAGTGATATATACTGGTCAACACTACTTAAGCCAACTCTGCAAGAACTAAGTGATAGCTCAATGACAGACTTCTTAACCCCGCGCCCGGTATATGCGCTAGGTGCTTATGCTTGGTTGCTTAAAATTTTTCCGGCTTTTGCTTTTTAATCACTGTCCTAGATAGTAAAAGAACTGTTGAATTTATGGATATGTCATTGCTGCAGTTAATATTTGTAGTTTGCTAAAGTACTTGGGACTATTTTTGCTCTTGAAGCAATTTTGGTTCAATCAACACATTCTATATGCTTCACACTCTTATGTTTCGTTAACTTTTTATAGGACTGATTTTTGTTTTGTGTGGTTAATGCTTGTCATATACTAGCTAATAATTGGTGACTAGGTGGAACCCTTTTTAGATATAACAAGCATATACAACAACCTGCAACCCAAACAACCAGGGAGAAGATTATCAAAGCAAACAAAGAGCTTGGCAACAATTTGCCAGGAGGTTTTGGGGATTTCTCTATCAAAGGTGTGCAATCTTGATATTGGCGTTTTATTACTCAGGAATATAGATATGAATTTATTATAAAAAATTTAAAATACTCCATTTGTTTTACTTTTTTGCATCTCGAGTGCAGGAACTCCAATGCAGTGATTGGTCACAGCGTCCTCTGACAGAAGAGCAAATGCAATACGCAGCAGTTGATGCTTATTGTTTGATTCATATCCTTGAAGTCTTCAAGGCTAAGTCCGTGACAGAAGGTTGGTGAAGTACCTTTCTCATCTTCTTCCAGTGCATGCCCAAGTGTTGCAACCTCCATGAAGCAGCTCTGATAGTTCTGTCTAGAAAGTTAGGTGTCTTGAGTATGTTCACTAGGTTTTCTATTGGAGTATATCTCCTTTCGAACAACAAAAGTAAGTGTGCTTGTGTGTGTGTTGGGGGGTGGGGTAATACAATATGCCCCTTCTGAAAGAAGCTTTGGTATGACAAGTGTTTGCAGCAGTGCAGTGGTAGGAGAGAGATTAATCCATATTTGGTCCTGACTTTGTACCTCAGATGTCCAATTATATTTTTACTTCTAAATTTCCGATCTGTGATGCCCCAGAATAAACAGTAAATGAAAAGGCGAGTTATGTCCTGTCAGTCATCAGGAGCTATAGATCATCATAGGCAAAAAGAAGTCCCTTTTTACTGCATTATGTCTATCTAGTTTGTCCTATTTACATTTGGTAACCGGTCCATTTCAGGGAATTCTGTCGAAAGTGTGATGGGTCTCCAGTTGTCTCAGCTGGATCTTGGTTTGAAACAGATATTTGACACACAACAAAACTCTAACAAAATGTGTGGTATCAAATTTGGTGAAGCTTTAGAGATGGTCCAAGCTATCCCGCCTGATTTTTGTAAAACCGTCCCCATATCAGATGAAGAGGTTACTGCACTGCCACCAGATCAAGCTAATCGGATGGATTACGTGCTTTCACAAATTGTCAGGAAGTATGGTGATAAAATTTTGTTAAGTGAATCTGATAGAAAACCAAAGATCTCGAGAAAGAAAGCAAAGAAATCATCTGGTAGAGTAGCAAACACACGCAGTCCAACTGAAGGTGGTGAAGAATGGCAAGGTCCACCACCCTGGGATGCGACCTCCGGTGGGGATGGGTGTCCTAAGTTTCTATGTGATGTGATGGTGAGATACCATATTTTAGTTACAAATATTGCTTTTCTGTAAAACTGATACGCCTAGGCTTCTTTAATGCTCTCTCTTGCATTAAGGTGGAGATTTCTCCTCTTTCTCTTTCTTTGGGAGGCGAAAGTATGGCACATTTTTCTTCTTTTTGTGGTTGTTATTGGAGGTTGTGACTTGTGGTAATCTTTCAGGTTGAAGGATTGGCAAAACATTTACGATGCGTTGGCATTGATGCTGCTGTTCCTTATTCAAAGAAGCCTGAATCGAGGTTTTGAATGATTTTCGATTCTTCTCTTAGTTGATTCTTAGTGGAAACTCAATAGCCATCTGTTTTCCCTAGATGGTGTTGTGATAACTTTTCTGACTTTTGATTCTTCAGGGATTTAATTGAACAAGCCTGTAAAGAGAAGAGAGTACTCTTAACACGAGATGCCAAACTCTTGAGACATGATTATCTCTTAAAAAATCAGATATACCGGGTGAAGAGTCTTTTAAAGAACGATCAGTTGGTTGAGGTAAAATGAATGCCTTCAAATTGTAGAGCATGCAGTTAGATATGAAAATGTTTTGAATGGATGAACAAAATGTGAGAGGAAAGGGGGATGGGGGACAGGAGTGCAAGTGAACAGTATCAAAAAATTTTCTTTGACAATTTGTCAACCATCTGCTCATGGCAATATTACCTTGCATATCTACAGGTAATAGAAACTTTTCAATTGGAAATTTCTGAGGACCAGTTGATGTCAAGGTGCACAAAATGCAACGGTAAGTTCATCCAAAAACCTCTGACAACAGAAGAAGCTGTTGAAGCAGCTAAGGGATTTCAGGTGATTCCAAACTGCTTGTTTAACAAAAATTTGGAATTTTGGCAATGCATGGATTGCAAGCAACTTTACTGGGAGGTAGGCTTTCAGTTGCTATTTACTCCATCAGAGTTTGTTGGATTGTGTATGTTCCAGATATAATTTCCCTCTGCCTCCCTACTATAAAAAAAATTAGAGATATATACAAATGAAATTGAACTTGTAGTGCCTTGGGTCACGACTTGCATGTTGAGGAATTTTCATTTCTTATGCTACCATCAACCATGTTTACATAATGAAAGCTGTTCTTATGTGTGATGTTTCTTAGCTATGCAAAGTTCTGGGTCTGTTGGTTCTTTTTGTTTGTAGTGGAAAAAGATATGTGCACCCTACAATGTTCTCTTTTTCAGATGAGGTGCACATGCATGTGGGAAAAAGAGTTCTCCATAATATCAAGAATATTGTCACAGTTATAAAGTTGGCACTGTGGTGAATTGGATTCTGTCTGATCTTTGGACTGGTTGGAGCATGTCTCCAATGGGACGGATGAGTGGTTGAGGTATAGGAATAAAAACTCGTAGATCCCACGTTTGGATCCTAGCTCGAATAATAAGTGTGAGTCCATTTTCTGAGCCTTAGTGGGTATGGTTATAGGCACCTGCATTTGAGAGTTGTAGCAGGCTGCTTGATGGATTGACTGAGTGCGCATGTACTAGCTGGCCTTATCACCACCCTCGTCAGAATTTTATGAAGATAAAATGAAATTACTAAATATCATTAGTTTTCCATGAATGGGCTTCTTTAGGTAGATTTTATTTAGTCACCATTGTATCTCATTACTTGTTAAATTAGAATTTGGGCCTAACTCACACCTCAAAAGCTAGCTCAAAGGGAGGTGGATTGTCAAAGCCTTATAAGGAGATCATCCATCTTATTAACCACCAATGTGAGACTTTTTTCATTCTTCAATCCCCACCTCACAACCCAGGGTTGGACATATGGAGTGTGGACAATTTAATTTGGGAGCCCAACATTGGGTGAGATGGGCTTTGATACCATGTTAAATTAGGCTTCGCAGGTAACTCACACCCCAAAAGCTAGCTCCCTTGCTAGCTCAAAGGGAGGAAGATTTCCCAAGCCTTATAAATATACCACCCATCTCATTAATCATCGATGTGGGACCATCTCATTGTTGTGAGAAGATGACATAGTGTGGGATCTGATATTGGCGTGTGGTTATCAGCTTCAAGTTTATTACCATATCACATTATCACTATGATGTTAATATAGTATATACCAGAACAGCAGAGTCCCGAACTTAGCCCGAGAAAGACCACTCTGCTACTATGCCATTGCCATTTTCCTCTTTCCTATATCCTCATCTTAGTTGTGGGGGTGCTCATTTGGATTTCTGCGTCTACTTGTGCCTTTCTAAATGATATTGCTGATCCAGAAGAATCCTATAGCGGCAGCCAACAATATTAAAAGCTTCTATATTTCTTCTCCAGTTCGTGTTCTTTTTTATGTGGTGAAAACAGGTGATATTTTCATGGAAAATAGAGACATTGAGAACTTCTTTCAGAAACAATAAAACTATAAAAGATGCTTTTGCTGGGCTCCTAACATCATTAGCAGCCAAAACATCAGTGTAGCTTTGATGCTTGTCAACATCCCCTCTCTAGGCTAAAGCCCTCAACAGCGGCTCCCCCTTTCCCCCACCCCTCCCAGAAAATATAGAAAAGGAAGACAGAAAAGTATTCTCAACCTGCAGCCCCCTCCTAGACTCCTACAATACTCAAGCCAAGTCCCTCACACCCGAGGTTTATGGAACCTCGCTCCAGCTTCCACACTTCATATCCTCTATCAGCATTGCATCTTCTTTTTACTGTGTTTCTCATTCCCATGTACACAGTCTCCTGCTATAAGCTGAATAGTACCTTCCGAGTTCCAAGACACGCGGGGTTTGATCTATTTCAGTGATTACTGCTACCTTAGGTGGTAGTTTATTTGGGACTGTTGGGAAATGACTGGTCCATGGTAAACAGAACTGTAGATTCAGAATGGAATGAATAGCTTTTTCTTCTGGCCTAAGGTTTAGTTTAGTCTTAAGGATGTGGCACTTGATGTGTGAGTTAGGTGCATGTCCCAGGTTCAAATCGTACTGTGGACAAAGCCCCTAGTATTTAAGTTTGGAGGAAAAATAGAGGAGCAGGCTAATACTCCCTAGAGTTATGAACCTGGCGCCAACTAGAACCAGAAGCCCACAAGGGATTTCGCCGATGCTCCACTTCCTCCCTTTCCCCGAAAAGGTTTTTATGCTAATAAAGAATTTCAATAATGAGAAGAACGGGATATCTTTTGTCATCAGCAACTGCTTTCAAAGACCATGTATGTTCTTCTTTCTGTTTTCATTAATTACAACAATAAAGATACATGTCTAATTTGAGAAACTAAGAGAATGTTATCACTCCCCTAGAGTTTTAAATTACATGTTCACATTAGATCAGTGCATTGACTCAACGTTATAGATGTACATCTAAACAATTGCATCAATAAAGATTATATTAGTCTCTAAGCCCGATTGCTCTGTTTCACTGTGCTGTTGCAGGGAACTCAATACCGCAATGCTGTGCAAAAGTTTGTCGATGTCTGCAAGCTGAACGAATGAAATGGCCATAATCCTGGTAAAACTGTTCAAGAAAACCCCCTATTTAACACTTTGCTATGACAATATTGTTGTAATCTTTAGTTTATTCGTCATCTGTATATGCCATATTGCTTCCTGTAAGTTTATAGTGCGTCTGAATTGCGTCGCATGAAGGCATCAAGAAAATGACTTCTACATGGCCGGTTTGTCTTATTCTTTCTTATGAAGTTAAAGGAATGAAAAATAAAATCTGTTTCCCCCACCAAAAAAAGTAGCAATATTTGACTTGTACAAAAGTATTGTGCTTAATGACCGTAATGTACGGACTTAAATAACTCTATTAAGAATAGTAGAGTGGTGAACATAAATTACTTTGTTTGATATTTTGATTGAGTGAAGGGCACAATGCTAAAAAATAATTGGATAGAGAAGATTTAAGTATCTTTAAACATGGGTATTATTTGCTACATCGTCAAAGCACTATAAACATAAAAGTGATTGATGGGATATTTTTATTATAGTAACGAGATAAGATGGAAAGCACTATCAACAGCAATGGAAGAAAGTGGGAAACTTCAAGTAACCAACTTGTCGTTAATTAATAAATAAGTAAACGTAATTCAATTCAACCCACTTATTACATCGTTCTTCTAATTTTTTTAATAAAAAAACGAACACACAGTGAAGGACACGACTTTCTTGATTTGCAATTTGGTAGTTGTTGTTATAGTTCTTTTCCATAATGTGCAAGTCAACTTAATAACTCTTTAATATAGAACTGAAAGCGTGCTATAATTACTTTAGGTTTATTTGTTAGTGTGGACGGTGGAGGAGTTCCATTAGTGTAAAAATGGATGCAAACTTAAATAGTATAACACAAAGAATCTTACAAAGTTTTCATTGTTTCAACTACTCGAACTCTCTTGAGACATGATTTAGAAACATATTTATGGTACATTTTTTTAGCTGAAAATTATACAGTGGATTTCCAAGGTGAAAAGCTAACTAAAAAGGGCTAAGAGGTTAAAATTAAAAGTAATTTATTTTTAATTATAAAAACGTGACATTTTAAGATAGCAGGATACTTAAATTTTGGGATGTGCAAAAATCTATTTAATTGAAAAGACGAATCGAGAAAAACATTATTGGTTTATTTGTATAGCGTTATTGGGTAAATGATTTTATAAAAAAAAATATTGAGTAATCGATTTTATGATTTCGGTTAACGGGTAAACAAAAAATTCAATAAAGTTATGTTAAAAGTAATATTCTATTCCTTATTATATAACAATGACTTTAACAATTTACTAATTATATTTTCTACTCCCTTTGTCCCAAATTACTTGTCCACTTTTGAATTGACAGACTTATTAAAAAAAAAAAATTGATATAGTGAGTTTATCATTTTACCCCTATTAGTTATGAAGTGGATGAATTTAAAACTTAAAATTTTCAAGAAGTTCTACCTTTTTCAAAGTAATTAATTGAGGGTATAATAGATTAAAAAATTTATCATTTCTTGATTAGTCAAAATGGACAAGTAATTAGAGATAACTAAAAAAAAGAAAAAGTAGACAAATAATCAGGGACAGAGGAGTAGATTTTAGTATTACTTCTGCGGTAGTCAATACAAACTAGTGTGTCTCTATTGCCACACTTCCTCTCCTAGTATTTTTTAAATTTTCCACTCGACATAAATAGTACTATCCATCCGGTGTTCGGTATTAATATTAGAGTTCGATTAAATTTAAATTTTATATGAAAAAATTTCATATTAGAGATAAAATGTTTCCTAACAAAGATAATCTGAGACCTCTAATTAAAGATAAATAATTAACGACTATACCTCCTTAAATTAGATTTTCATTGACATCAAATTTTCTTCCCACTAGGTTGAAAGTGAGAACATGGGACAAAGAAGGTTCAAGTGACGTGGAATGCACCATGAGTTGCCGCACCACAACTCATTAGTATAATGATGATGGATTGATTCGGAGCGACATCGTCATTGGCGGCCTACCGTCAAATCAGCACCGCCTGCCGGATTCCTCTTCTGCGACATAACCTTTAATTTATTTTCGTCTCTCTCTAATCTAAATATTCTTCTCCACGTTTCCTTCTTCCATTGGCTGCGCGCTCAGTGCTCACATTTCTTTGTTCTTTATTTGATGACAACAAAATTAAAAAATAAATTTTTTTTAATAATTATTTTAATTTTAAATAAATATAAAATTTGTATTAAAGCTCCGTGACCCATGACTTTAGTTTCTAGGTTTTTGGTTTATGTCTATGGCGGTTATCTCTGATTATGTGTACGAACAACATAAAATGGGTTCTGTTGGTTTTATTTCGTTTGTTTTTTTCTGATTTATATGGAAGAATAATTTAACATCATTTCTCTACTATTTTATATTCTTGTTATAAATTCTGTACAGAATCAAAAGAACTTGTTTGGATGGTTGTTACATGTTTCATAATGTGTTATATTATATTAATTTGATGCATCAAGTATTTGAGAATAATTTCTTATTAAGGAATGAGATTTCTGGACTCTTGAGGAATTCTTTTTTTTTTAGCTAGCTTGTGGGTGTTAGTATTGTTCAAAGCTCAATTTAATTAAATTGTACAACTAGAGCCATTATAAAAAGATAGGTCAAATGAGTAAATAAAATTATTAAAGAATATTTTTTAAAATTTATGTTACATTTTTTGAGAAATATATTTAAAATTACTTTCCGCTATTATCTTTTAAATTATTCTCAAATTGTTTATGTAAAATAATTAGAGATTTTAGTCAGTGTGATGGACTTATCTGTCTGCTAGTCAGATTTTCAGAAGAGAATAGTTTTAGGAAAAACTGTTTTCGGCCCATCACGTCTCCTCTCTGCGTTTTTGTCTTACGCCATTTGTTCTCTTTTGCAAAACTTATGATTCTTTTACCAACCGCAACAGAAAATAGATAGCTCAATGCACTAAAGCTCACATTGTATATCGAAAATCTTTTATAAGTATATTTGATAGTTTTTCCAAGATAATAAAAGAGTTACTTGTGGGAAAGAAGGAAGTAAAAAACGTAAAATTTTGACAATTGTGAACTGAATATGCTGTCAAATTATAAGTAGTATATTAAGTCGACAAATTAAAGGAACTTTTGCTTTAATTAATTTGTTGTCCAAATGGCAAGCAGTGTAACCCCCCATCCATAGCTAACTCTTCATATGAGTTTAATTTGTCTTCTTCTTGTCCACTCACCAAACCATATACTATACTATTCCTCTAAAGAAATAAATATATAGTGGAACTAGAATAGGAGTGCTACCGTCAATGATGATTCAATTTTCACTTATTAAAATATTATTATTTTCCATTAAAATTTATAATTGGAAAACATTCACGATTTGTTTTCATAAATATTTTAATTGAATTGATGAGAAAAAAACAAGGGAAAATGGTCTGAAAAATACTCTAACTTTGGCCGAAATTGTTGTTACGATATCAAATTTTATGGAAGACTTTTTACCCCTGCATTTTTTAATAGTGTATTTTAAAGGTATATATGTGCCCACATGGACACATTACTATTTATAATGATGCAATATTTATGATGTCCACGTGGATACATATATACCTTTAAAATACACTGTTAAATAGTGCAAGGGCAAACTGTCCTTTCCAAAGCCGGGTATTGTTACAATAATTTCGATCAAAATTCGAATATATTTCAGACCCTTTTCCCAAAAAGCAATAATGCCACCACATAGAAAAATTTAAAATTTTCTCAATAAAAAATGAATGAGATAAAGTATATTTTACAACATGGATTTGCGATTAAGAAAACCTTTTAAACGGTGTTCATACTTTCTTATTTGTACAAATGTTGCAAATAGTTATGTACTAATATTTGTCTTTACTTTACTACTTAACATAATTTTAATAAAATAAGATTTGACAATTTTCCAACTTTTTTCTACACAGTTTCTGATTACTTTCTTCTACACAGTTTCAATTACAGTTAACAGTAGTATTCTTTTTGGACTTATGCTTAATTTCTGACTTTATTCTGCACAATTTCTAAGATACTGGCGGTGTTGTCAATACACAGTCCAATACTTATAGCTTACCATTTGTTTAGCAATTGCTAAGATTTTGACGGCAACATCTTTAAAATTAATCCTATCGGCTTAATTTATGTGTCATATTTTTCTCGAATGATATTATAAGCAGTGGCGTAGTCACATGGTGATTTTACGATAACAAGCGGAAGTGCTTGTGTAGCCCAGTAAAATGATACACAAAATTATGAAATAACATATTTTGACATCCTTAGCATAACAAACGGTTGTAGCCCAGTGATTTCACCTCCTTGAAATGAGGAAGTATTTGTGTGTTCGAATTTCACTGGTTCTACTTTTTGAAAAGAGCTTTTATTATGCTATTTAGACATTCTTTCTGAAATTTCCAACTCCGCCACTTATTATAAGTCCAGATTTGTCGAAGCACGTTAAATTCTACTTTTATATCATGTCCATACACCAACAAAATGTTCAACTTCAATTGTACTTCCCAATACAATAGAAGTACATATTCCGTAACTCATCTCCATCATAAACAACTTCTCTCATTTCATCTCGATTATAAGGCACGGTCTAATTTTAGATATAAATTTTTAATTTTACTAACAAAAAAATAATCTTAGCTAGCGTTTGACAATAAATTTTAAGATATTTTTGAATAAACTTGTTTATAATGTATTTGACCATAGTGTTTAGAATAAATATTACTTTTGTAGGAGAAATATGATTTATATTCATAAGTTCTAATAACTATTAAAAAATACTCATAAATTTATATTATCATTTTCTTAATGACATGTTCAAATATTACAATGAACACAATTAATATGAATCTAAAAAAAAAGGAAGAATGTACAAAAGACAAGTATCATCGATTTGTATACAAAAAACTACTATTACTAGTAATTAGAAGTGATTTCAGAAGAACAAGCTAAGATAAAAATTATATAAAATATACATATTACACTATTAATTTTGTATAATGGACTAGGACTGAAATTCAATCCAAAATTATAATTGTTGGATGTTTTGTAAAATATAAATATTTGGAGTGAGGCCTACATACTATAATTTTCTAATATTTGGGAATTTGAATTGTTTGCCAAATAATAATAAGTTCTACGGTCAAATAATATTTATCAATTTTTTTCTCAAATATTATAACAATATCTACGATCAAACAGGTCCTATATATATTTGTGTAACCTATAAGAAAAATTTTAAAAATAAAAGAAATTTTTTTCAATTAAGTTGCTTTTTTTTTTAAAAAAAAAAAAGATTTTAAATAAACTTCAAATTCATATTCACTTTATAGTAGCATTTCAACTTTTAATTTATGATTTACAATTTTAAAATATTAGGTCTTGAAGTATGTACATAAAAGTTTTTTCTTTTTCAAAAAATAATATAATTATCTTTTGATTTCTTAAGTTAGCCGTGTCGAATTTTTTAACTAACTAAAGAAGAGAATAGAAGACAAGTCATTGAATATTAATAATGGTGGTACCATATATTGACAATTTGCCATACAATATATTTGATGCGCCGCATACTCTGAAATGGAGCTAAAAGGAACATAGTATAGTCAACTATATATGTTATTTACGGTCATAATTCGCTATGTTATCATGTTGTTGGTGTTGTTTTTTAATTACTACGTACGAGTCTATATTTATTTTGAGATTGAATCAATTCAAATTTGCTTTGTAAAGTTCTATATTGGAGAGAAAATATCTGCTATTAAAAAGAAGTTTTAACGCTTGAATTTGAAATCTCCATATCAGCTCAACCTTTAATGACCAAGATCATAATAAATTTGTAGGAATTTTACACAAATCTCATAATGTTAAGAGCTAATTACATTCTATCCTTACTCGTTTTCAAATTACATAAATCTCTTAAATTTAGTGGAATGTGGATACATCTCAAAACGGCCGATAAATGCTACTTCGTGTGTCTATTTCTACAGATTTTAAACCTTCTTATTAAAAATTCTGACTTCACCACTGCACTCAACGTCCCAATACTTCGCGTCTCAGTTTCAGATATAACACTTAACGTCCTGATACATCACGTAAAGTGATGTATCCGAGAATAAGAGAGAGTATGTATTTTGCAATTATCTCAAATGGTAGAATATTACAGAAAATATAGTAAAACAAGTTATGTATTTAAGTAATTTCTCCTATTGCGTTCTAGAAAGAATATACTAATCTCGAATGAGTTATTCAAGTGCAATTCGTGAAATTCATAGCTTTTAGAAAATTTAACTGCTTCAAAATTAACTTTAAATTATGACCCAAAACTTCAAATATTTGGAATCGGATCGACCTTACCAACGCAACAACGCTTAATTTTAGAAATGTATATCTACCTGAATTAAGTTAATTAAACTTGAGAAACATAAATGATATCTAGGTAATTTTCATTTTGATGTGCATATGTTAAAACCTTGAAAATCGCTCATTATAAATTAGTGGGAGTAATGCCTAGGTACTAGCTAGGACGTCAAACAAGTATAATACAAAATAAACCATTAAATTCATTGTAAGAAAAAAGTCAAATAACTTTTATTTACACATGAGGAAAATCATTTTCAATATATGCTTCGTTACTAAGAATTTAAATTTAATATCTCGATTAAAAATAAAAAAATATTTATCAATTCATCCCAATTTTCAACTATAATATGGAACCGCCAAAGAGACATCTTTAAGTAGCTTTTTTTCTCTCTTGTAGCTTTAGGACCAGTGGATTGTTTTCATCATCTGTCTGAAGACTCTTCTTTCTCATTTTTGCCTTTACTTTTTCGTCTCCGCTTTTTCTGCCCTTTGTTCAAATGGATACTTCTTCTCAGTGGCCACAGGTAAAAATTAAACTTTACCATTTTCTAATTCCACTCTATCATCATACTCTTTAATTTCAATCTAAGGTTTTACAATTTTTCTAGCCTAATTTAATTTACTCTATAGTTGTCAATTGTCATGCATACTTTTGATGTTGATCTTCCACATATCAGCTTTTTCTTTTTTTTTTCTCCATCTTCCAATAAAGTAGCCTCAAAAGCCAATTTCTTTTGTTTTTACTTACTTTTACATATATCTATGGTGTTTTCCTGTCATATGTGCAGGGTATAGGAATAGTGAAAGGTGTTGATGAAACCTCATCAAAGTTGGATCAAAGGAAACCGAGGCCACAGAAGGAGCAAGCGGTAAATTGCCCAAGATGCAATTCAACAAACACAAAATTCTGTTATTACAACAATTATAGTCTCACTCAACCCAGATATTTCTGCAAGACGTGTAGAAGGTACTGGACTGAAGGGGGATCTTTAAGGAATGTTCCAGTAGGAGGCGGTTCCAGAAAAAACAAAAGATCTAACCATAGCAATATCAACAATAATTCATCATCGTCTTCAACCACATCATCGTTATCATTATCATCATCCAAAAAATTATTTACAGATCTGGCAAACCCTAACGACCTCAATTTAACTTATAATCCAATACCCAGTACTACTACTCCGGGCAATTTCAGTAGCTTTTCTGATTTCATGGCGTTACCCTTGATCCACCCATCAGCTAATTCAGCTTCTACATTCATGCCAAATAATAATTTGTACACGTCATCAACTACTGGGCTTTCGAATTTACATGATTTGAAGCATAGTAATGGTATCAATTTTTCTTTGGATGGATTTGAAAATGGGTATGGAAGTTTACAAGGAAGTAGTGATCATCAAGAGGCAAAATTGTTTTTCCCTATGGATGATTTGAAGATTAATGTTTCAACTGTTGATGATCAGTTTGAAGAAAATAGAGGGCAAGCAGCAGATCAATCTAATGGGTTTTGGAATGGAATGTTGGGTGGAGGAGGCACATCCTGGTAATTTTTTTTTTGGAAATTATAAAAGGTGGTGTGTTTTTTTTCAAAAGTAATTTTCACTGAGTGACATATTTAGTTGGTTTAATTTCCTGTATTATCAGAACTTCTATTAGTATTTACTACTACTAACAGATAGGATATATATATATGTATGTGTTTTTTCTTTTTTCTTAACTCTTCATTTGTTTGTGCTATGAAACTTTAATTCTCTTTCATTTGCATATCTTTTGAATTGTGAGTTGTGTTTGTAAAAGCTGGATCTTTCTTTTTAGTTTCTTGAGTGCATACAGTTATCATTGTCTTAGTTCTATAAGATTTAAAAAAAAATTAGACCTCCAATATGTTTTTAACTTCTATTGGGTGACGATGAGATTTGAACTCAGAATGTATTGTTAGCTCTAGTATTACATTGAATTGTGGAGGTAAAAGTTTAAGATTTTGAAATTTATGAGTTATTGCGATAAATTCAAGCTAATGTACTGTGAAAATTGAAAGTAGTTAAATAATTATAGATGTTTAGTAAATTTTCAAAATATAAATATATGTTGCAAAAAGTATTGAGTTTACGAGATTATGTGATTTTCATTATAGATCTGCCCTATGCTAAAAGTATATACTCCATGATTATCTCTTTAAAATGTTTGTGCTTAGAAGCGATAGATAAAGATATTTCATGAGATTAAGTATCTTACTTTGTATATGAAATAGTAAATCCCATAATTTTAGTGCTATTTTCATGAGATTGTTATTACGAAACAAAATAATCTTGTATTTTATCTTATGAGATCGTAGAATCTTATCATGCGTGCCAAACGATTATGTAATGTTGTCAAAAACTTATCATCCAACCACTCTTCCACGGTCCAGCATGCTTTACTTTTTAGTTTGTGGACAGGTCATATTACTCAGGATTGTCACTTCTTTCCAACTCTATAAACTTTACTTTAATTTGTATCTCACATTATTCCAATCACCTTTTGTTCATGTTTCATTAAAAGTAGGATATTCTACTTCTAAGGATAGCAACCACCTATTAGCTAGGTAACACATGAGAACATACTTTTATCACATGCAAACACACTTTTTAGATAAGTTTACTTTAAAAGAAAAATGAACTAGTTTGACATATAGAGATTTTTTTGCAATCCATTAATGGAAGCATTAAGTAGATAAAATGATGGCATATGTTTCTATGAATGATGTGTTTGAGCTGTATACCTTTACTTTTTGTGTCACTCAATTATCTTTGTCACTATATTATTTATATAAACACCATGCACCTAGATAAAATAATGTTGTAGTAATAAAATAAAACAAAGGGGTTGAGTGCATTGCATAATTTTTGTATGGGACCTACTCAAAAACATTCTCCTTGGTAACAATGTCAGAAAATAAATTACTAATTGTAGTCAATTATGTTCCAAAAAAAAAGGCTTCCTTTCTGGATTATTGTGGTTTTTTTTGTTTTCCGTCCGATATTCGGTGTCCACACTGGAGCTTCGACTCGCATATTTTTTTTAATACTCAAGCTCGATCCGAGATCTCTGATTAAGGGTGAAGCACTCTCACCATTTACCACGATTAGCAGAGTGTTATTGGATATGCACATTTCTTTATTATATTTATTTGTAATGTTTGGTGTGGTCCACCTGCTGACATCTCCTCCGTAATTTTCTCGAATGTTCGTTTCTCTCAAATTTGTTTTGGAAAGAACAATCTATGGAGTAATTAGTCTTTTTAGAAGTTGGAACAAAATAGTAACATCTAAGTTTATGGGCTAAAGTGGGATATTCAGAATTAAATTTAGACTTGTTAGGTTGAAAATGTATAAAATTTAAACTTGAAATATTCCACCTTTATCTCATTAACTTGATGACTATAATTAATATCATCGAAATTTTTTAATATCTCAATTAATTGATTATATATACTTTTACATTATTGATAAAGGTTCAATTCTCCTTCCCATATTACTAATTTCTTTCCTAGGGTTTTCAAAAAATAATGTTACTATTATTTTATATTTGATTAGTCTATAGTTTGAAATTTATCACAACTTATTTAAATTTACAAGATTCAAAAATATTTTTCGCCTTCTTAAACTTGGTGTCACTTAAAACTAGAACACATAATTAAATTAAACGGAGGAAGTAATTATTAATATCATAGTACATAAGTGGTGCTTAATTAATATGCTTGTGATTGTAATTCTTTGCATGTGACTACTTTTTTCTGTACTAATTACATATAGAAAAAGAGAGCATAGAGTATAACACTCGTAAATATTAAACATTTTTGTTGTGTTAGGACAAGAGTGTCGTTTTCTTAAAATCTAACGTTAGATATCTTTGTCAGTCAGTTATATACTTACGTGCAAGAAATCAATGCTTTTGGCGTCTTGCTCAGAAATTAATCTACACGAAATCAAATCAAAATCACATTCTACTAAACTACTAGAAAATACAAAATTAGCTATAGAATTTTTCCGTAATTCTTAGCTAAATAATTCATAGTTAAATTGTTTCTAGCTAGCTTGATTAAATTTTCTTATGATCTATCGTTACTTGATTGATACATGAGATTAGCATGAGATTTTTGTTGTTTAGTTATAAAATTTTGTCCGTTATTAATTTCGTTTTTTATGATAGTGATAAAGATAGGTTACGTACGTTTAGTCCAATCATTTTTGCTAGCTTGGTACGCAGCTTCAGATATTTATCACAATGAATAAAGATATACCATACAAAGTACGTTTTTTTGCGTTTCAATTGTTAATAGAATTGTCATTTTTTTTTGTTTTTGTATAAATATATAAATACGCAAAAGATTAAGGAACAAAAAGTTGTTTTATATTGAAGTAGGTAAATATACATGTCCAAAGGGGTTACAGCAGAAAGCCAGAAACAACGTGTGAACAAAAATTTACGACCGGCAATTTTGTCGGTTAGCTGAAGTACTGTCGAATCACATGAAAAGGAAGATAAAGAAGAGTAATTATATATCTAGTACCTTAATAATGTTAAAAATGAGTAGCTCAAATATCTCGTGTTCACGTAGAATTCAGAAAAGAGTTACCTTAAAAGATGTAATTAATTATAAATATTAGTATTTTATTTTACAATTTAAATTCATAATTTATAAATTATGGAGAGATAATTTTTATTATTGAACAAGACTTTCTTTATCTAATAATTTTGGTTAGATTATTATATAGGATATCAAGCTGCTAAGTTGTATTATGAGAGTATTGAAGATCGAGAGTGACGGAGGAGAGGTGCGTTTATTATTGAGAACCAATTTGAATTCATGTCAAGACATACGAATACAGAAGCCATAAAACATGTAATGAAATTGATGAAACAATATGAGAAAAGAAAAATAGACTTGCTTATATGATATTTATTGACCTACAAAAAGCATTTGATAAAGTCCTAATGAGAGTTCTATGAATATGTTTCACACTAGGTAGCTTTCATTCTATCACAAATAGATAGCTCTTCCCTATATAACCTTTTTCGAGTCAGGTACTAGCACAGTGCGAATAAAAGGTGATGAGTAACTCTATTATCATTATACAATGCAGAGAGAATATCATCACAAAAACTAGTTATTAAAGTGATAAAATCAAGGTTATATAAACTTCATATAAGCCTTTTGATTTACTGATGTAGAACTCAAGTTGCAGACCTAACAATATGATCATAATATTTTATATGAAAAAGTTTCAAACTATCATATGTTTTTTTTTTCTTTCGTGTTTTAGCTGAGGGTAATTTTATCTTTTATCTTTGAATAGAAAAATGTCATTTCCAAATACTTCACAAACTTCGTCATTTTCTGAGTCACATGTCCATTTTATTCAACAAGCTAAAAAAAAGATTTTCTCACCTAACTATCATTTGTTTGCGTTACTTAAGTCGGTGGTAATATAAAAAATAATTTGAGCATTATAGAGCAACTTACAAAAATAACTATATTTATAGGGTTAATGAATATCAATAGCTATAAGTATGTTATTTACAATAAATGACTACAATTTATATCACTTTTTAGCTGTATTTTTGTATAGTTTTTTATTTTTTTTATTTATACATTAATACATCTTTAAGTACAACAAACTAAATAAGGAATTGACTCTAAATATAACCCACTATCCTTACCTTACGCCCATAAAATGAGCAACTCCCATAATTAATTTTATAACTGAAAATTTCTTATTTAAAGACATATCCTATCATCTTCTTTTATCAGTTTAACAAAAATTGTGGTACAACAGACTCAATTTTCTTGTTGTCTTCCATATTTCTTATTCTAGCGTCTACTTAAAGGTATGCATAGATTTTTTTTCTGGTTAATTCAATTTATTGTATGTAAGCAAATTGTTGAATTTGTGAATGAAGGTTAAGTATTTCGATTTTGAATAGGTGAACTACATGGCAACCATACCTGTATTGATCAGACATTCTGGAGAGTGGAATGAAGAAAATAGCTACGTCGAATACA
>JAJOOR010023702.1:0-26915 GCA_036250505.1 Solanum acaule
AGTGCACTTTGGGTGACCTTAAGGTGGTGCCTTAGTGTGGGTGATGGTATGGGACGTTGCCCATACATTGCACAAAGGTATTGCTTAAGGGTTACTTAAGGTGGAGGTCCAAGGCAAGAAGGTAAAGGTAAATGGGTTATGTATGCTTATGATGTATTGTGAAGCACATGACTTTGTATTGTTGGTTGTGACTTGTAAGGTGCCTATTATACTGATGTACATGGGATTTTATCAAAATGGCATGAAAGCATAACTTCCAAACAAATGTCCTTTTTAGCATGTTTTGCATATCTTCATACTTAGTACGTGTGTTGTACTAACCCCTTTCTTCTATTTTACTACAAGTATAGGTTGTGGTAACTAGGAAGAGATTGTGCTTTGGAGTTGCTTCACTCTTCCAAGTCTTTGGTATGTCCTCAAAATTCGAGGACTATGTTTAGAAGTTTCTTAGTCATTGTAATAGACACTTCAGTTTAATTTCATTTGTAAAGGGCCGTGTCCCTTAGTACGTTTAAGTTCTTGTCTAAGATTGGCTAAAGAGACTTAGTAGTTCCACTTGCGTATTGATGTTTTCAAATGTTGTTGACGCTTGAAGTCTTATGCTTTTATTGAATAAAAGTTTTAAATTCTTAGCTATTTTTATGATCTATGAGATGAATGAATGCTAAGGCTTGTATAAGTCCTCCGAGAGGTCGAATACGCATGTAACGGCTAGGGGGTGCTCTCGGGTCGTTACAATTGTGATCGTGAGCCTAATGGCCGCGATCGTGAAAGTCAAAATGACCTGCACCAGAAACTGAAATACCAGCAACTCAACACAAGGAAAAAGCCTCCGGATGGACCCTAAAAAATCATTCAGAGCCCGATTAAAATAAACTACTCAGGCTACCCTATGAAATGGACCTTCTAGACTCAATTAAATCATCAGATTTCTGAAAAGAAATCAAATGACAAAATTACCCTCCCGGACCCCTCTTAAGGCTTAAAATCCAACTTCTCAGCCAAACACCCAAAACTCATCTCGAAGCAATGAAAACCTGACCAACTACCTTAATAGCTCAAACTCGATGTTTTGGATGTGATGGAACTGATCGAATCTCTTTCCGATGCTCAAAACTCAAAATGATGACTAAAGTCAATCATACTAAGAATTCTCAACTCAAAAGGGTCAAATCACCAGAAACACACATGATCACATCGGGGACCACACCAACCATTCCCAAAACATAAACTAAGAATGAAAATTTTGAGGGCAAGGGAAAAAAATGGTCATTTCACAATCAAAAGAAAATTCATAAGAAATGGGATAGTACACTATCCACTCCTAACCACGTATTTGTTCTCGATTGAAGAGCAAAATAAGATACCAGAAGGAGAGAGAAGCTAAGGGTATCTATGATTCATGTCAAACTCCACCTCCTATGTCGCCTCCTCAACCTGTTGGTGCCTCCGCTACACCTTCATTCAGACTATCTGTTTGGATCTCAATTGTCTAGTCTACCTATCAGAGATAATAATCAATTCCTCCTCAAAGGAAAGATTTTGATCCAAAGCAATTGACTCCCACTTAATCACATGAGAACTATCATGAAGATATCTCTTAAAAATTGAGACATGAAACACGGGGTGGACCACTGAAACGATCACAGGCAAGGCCAACCTATAGGCTACCTCTCCATAGTTCTCCAAAATCACAAAAGGTCTAATGAACCGTGGACTGAGCTTTCCTTTCTTTCCAAACCTCATCACGATTTGGTGGTCTTCACGGCAAGGATAGGGGGAGTTTCCTGTCTTAGTTTCACTTCCTTCCCTCTGCCCCTACCGTACTCCAGCTTGGATTTAATTGTAATCTCGATATTGTTGGAATTGGTCTCGAAGAAGCGATTGCCGCAAGAAGGGCCGCTTGATCACTCCATCTACTTTTAAGCCCAAAAAAAAGCATGAACTCGATCTTCAGCCCTTACCACGATTCTCTCCCTCTCCCTGTAGGTCAAGCCTCCTTTTCAGTCACCCCTTAATCAAAAGATTAATTAACAATGGTGAAGCCTGATACCGTCTCTTGTCCCCCTTCCAGTGGGGAACCTGTTTATTCTCTCCGTCTGAGCTTTTAAAGATATACCGACCTACGGCAGACTGACTTGCTTCTTGCTTTCTTTGAGGAATTTTGGAGTGAAGGGGCCTGGTTATGGAAACTCTTTAAGCATAGGAAACTCCAACTTAAACAGGAACTGGCCTGGGTGGGGGACACCTGAAGCGAAACCTGCTCACCAATAGCAAAAGACACATCCCTGATACGCCCATATGCATAGCTCTTCTGCCTAATCTGTGTGGTAACAAGGCGCTGGTGAATCAACTTCACTCTATCCATGGAGTCTCTCAAACAATCAGTGCCCCAAGGTCGCACTCCAAATAAATCAAATCATCCAATGGGATATCTACACCTCCTCCCATACAAAGCCTTAAACGGTTCCATCTGAATGTTGGAATGATAATTGTTGTTACAAAAAAACTTCGTTAGAGGTAGGGATTGGTTCCAATGACCACCAAAGTCCATGACACAAGCTCGAAGCATATCCTCAAGTACCTAAATAGTCCACTCAGACGAACCATCAGTCTGAGGATGGAAGACGGTACTTAACTCAAGCTTAGTACCCATTTATTCCTATATAGAACTAAAATATTTAGGGGTGAAATGTGTACCTCTATCACATACCATAGAAAGGGGCACTTCATGTAATTGAACAATCTCTCAGATGTAGATCCTAGCCAACTACTCTACATTATAGTTAGTCTTCACTAAAATGAAATGAGCTGACTTGGTCAACCAGTCCATGATAACCCAAACAGAATCAAACTTGCCCATGATCAAGGGCAATCCAATCACAAAGTCCAAGTAATGTGCTCCCACTTCAACTCAAGGATGGGCATCCTTTGCATCGTATAACCTGATCTTTGATATCCATACTTCATTTGCTGACAGTTCAAAAACTTGGCCATAAAGTTCAGAATATCTCTCTTCATACCACACTACCAATAGTGTTGTTTCAAATGATGATACATTTTGGCTACCTCCGGGTGAATAGAGTATTTAGAACAATGAGCCTCCACCAACATCATACACACCCAACCACCAACTCTAGGAACACAAATACAACCATAAATCCTCAAAACTACTTCGGTATCAAAAGGCGTTGAATTAGCTTCACCTTTCAACACTTTGTCCCATATCATTCTCAATTTATCATCCATCCTCTAAATGGTGGGCATGAATCTAATCCATGAAAGTATACCTAGACTTAATGAAGTCTAAAACGATGGTAAGGTGCATAAATATAGAGTAAAATCTATATGTCTAGGTAATGACTGAACCTCTCAAGCCAGAGGTCACTCTTTCACCTTAATAAAGGCTAAGCTACCCATTCTAGGTGCCTTCTAACTCAAAGCATCCACTACAATATTTGCCTTGCTCGAATGATAAAGAATGGTGATGTCATAGTCTTTCAACGACTCCAACCATCTACGTTGTCTCATGTTCAGATTCGGTTGAGAAAAGAGATACTTAAAGCTATGATGATCAGTAAAGATCACACAATGCACGCCATAGAGATATTGCCTCCATAACTTCAACACAAAAACCATTGTCGCTAACATTAAATCATGAGTAGGGTAGTTCTTCTCATGCATCTTAAATTGTCAAGAAGCATAGGCTATGACTCTCCCTTTTTTCACCAACAGACCACCTAGAACCACACCTGAAGAATCACGAAATACCACAAATGCCAGACCCTCATCGGGTAGTGATGAGTCCTAGATTTTGACTCATTTAAGGATTTTTTTATAAATATTTAGTGTCCTCAAATGCTTAATTTGTGCCATAAACTGATGCTAAAACCTTGATTTTCAGATATGTGGATTGAGGAGTAAAGAAAGGATACTAACAGGCAAAAAGGAATAAAACAAGCTAAAGAAATGAAGAAGGGCGAGCCTAAGGATCGCCAAGAGCACTTGGCGTGTCACCGAGTGGCTAATCGCACCGCCTAAAGTTCCAGTGTGCCAAGCCATGAAGGAAGAAACCAGGTCGACGATGAAAAAGAGCAGTCAGTGAATCACCGAGTAGTTTCGTGATGCAAAGCAAGATCACCCAAAGTTACAGAACTCAAAGATGTTGAATGCCAAGGTGAAAAGGCGATGGAAGAGGTCAAAGGGCGGCTCGCTGAGTAGTTCGGTGAGCTCGACTTACTTCACCAAATGACCCTTCGTGGCTTATTTTCGGCAACTATAAATTAGATTTTTAACATTTTATTTATAGAGTTTCGATAGTTCTGAAGTTTTCAGATAAGACTGAATTAGTTTTAGAGGACTTTTTTCTGTAGTTTGTCATAGTTTTGAAGAACATTAGAGATTCAATTTGGAGATTTTGGAAGTGGGTTTCGAATATTCTACAAATTGAGCATTGTATTTACTAAATTTCTCTTACCCAGTTGATGGCTAATCGATTTGGTAATTGTTGTTACTCTTTTATGATGTTTGGCTAAAATCCCAATTCTTGGGGTGTGAGCATGTGATTATAGGTTGAATTAGTTTGTGGGTATTGTTAATTACTAGTTTAAATGATAAATTGAAGTGAGTTTAATCATTAATTAGGGCTTAATTTATGAAGTGTAATTGCAAATGTAGTTCTAATTTTGTGTTCTTGGCTTGCTCGAGAGAGAGGTTCTAGAACTAAGATTATTGATTACTGATTTGTGGGTATTGGGTTTAGCTGGGTTTAGCTCGAGAGAGTGAATCGTAAACCCAATCCCACCCATCTAGCTCGAAAGAGTGGGTGAATTAAGGTGTGGGTTGTTCTTTGTTGTTATGTTTGTTGATGTTCAAAAGAAATCACCTGATTCAGGGTAGTTATTCGAGAGAAATCTATCTCCTTTATAGTCTAGCCTACTCACTGATATTTAGTTGTTTACTAGTAGTTTCAATTTTCCATATATCGAAATTTGCCTATAATCGATCACATCCCGAGAATCCTTCTCCCTGTTGTTATTTCAGATTGTTTTGTGACTGCTTTGTAGTTGATAATTGCAAACTAAAATCCCCCATCTAACATTCGTGTCACCCCTATTAATTTTTTTAATGTCTTTTTCTATAATTTCTATTTCTATGGCTGATTAGACCATATTCGTACTTCTTAATCAAAATTTAAAATATGTACCGCTCCCTTTGGGATTCGACCCTAACTCGTTTGTTGGGTTTTATACTAATTTACAACCATTGACACTTAGAATTAGAAGAAGTGTGCTTGAAACGTTAAATCAAAATGGCGCCGCTGCCGGGGAGTGGTGTTGTTCGAAATTCTTTTGGTCAATTTGAATTATGTTCTTTTTAGTCATTGTTGAATCTACTTATTTTATTTTTGGTTTTCTGTTGCGTGTGTTAAAACATAGGAGGAGATGAGCGTTAACGAAAGTAATGATAGCCAAGTGGGCCACCAAGATGATGTCGGAACCTAAACGATATCAATGACCCACTCCAAATGGGTGGTGTTGGTGCAATTCGTTTACCTCCTGCCGAAGGAAACACTATTTTTCACATCAAAGCACCATGCTTCAGCTCCTACAACTGAAGGTTTTATTTGGCGGGGGAGGCTATCTCATGAGGATCCCCATGACAATATTAGAAATTTTGTTGATGTCTGTGGACCGTTCTCGTTTAAGAACATATCGCAAGAATCGGTCCATTTGAGGTTGTTCCCATTTTCTCTGATGGACGAGGCAAGTAAGTGGTTGGCTGAGTTGCCAAGAGACTCCATCACTTCTTGGATGGAGCTGATCACAATGTTCCAAGTGCGATTCTTTCCCCCTTCGAAGATGATGACACTTAGGGATAGTATCCAAAGTTTCAAGCGCTCGAAGGGTGAGCCAATCCATGAGACGTGGCTAAGGTTTAAGAAGTTGGTGCTACAATGCCCAACTCATAGATTGCCCAACAACTTGTTGCTGCAATACTTCTATAGGAGCCTCGACTCGGTGAACAAAGGAGTTGCTGGTCAACTCATTCCCGGTGGTATAATGCAACAACCCTATGAAGTAGATTCCCAACTCCTTGATTGCGTGACCAAGATCAACAGGGCATGGTACACTCGTGTGGACCAAGTCTCTCCTCTCACCTTTAGAATGACAAAAGAGCAGATCGAGAAGGATCAAGAAAGAGACCAAAACATGGCAAATATGATGACCCAGCTGGATATCTTGGCTACAAATGTCATGGGTGTCGGTACGAAGAGTATTAATGTTGTGGGTATTGGTGGAGTGAACCCCGATGAAGCTCAATTTGAAACGCTATATAATGAGGAAGTGAATTTCCTAGCCAATCAAGGACGATGTTATCATGCAAACTACCCAAGACTAGGTGGTAATCAAGGTTGCAATAGAAATTAGGGCTGGGAGACCGTGACAGAGATTGGTGTTATCTAAACACCACTTGGAAGGAAAGAGAGGAGGAGAAGGATAGGTATGTTCCTACCCATGAGCGTCAAAAGCCTGAAGATTCTGAGGGTGGCCGCACAAAAAACATGCTTTTACGCATTCTAAACAAGGTTGAAGGATCCGATAAAGTGTTGAAGGAAATGAAGGAGGATGTATCAACTCTCAACTAGACGGTGACCTCTCACTCAGTCTCTATCAAGCAGCTGGAGACCCAAATGGATTAAATTTCGTCGCATTTGAACCCAAGACAACAGGGAGATTGTCTAGTGATACTATGGCAAACCCCAAAAATGAAGCTTGATTTGGTACATGCGTCGTGCCACGACGTTAACTAAGGCGCTTCTTGGAAAGCAACCCAAGTTTTTAATGTTTTAGGTTTAATTTTGGAATAACAAGTGTTGATTGTGCAGGTTAAAAAAGTGAAGAGTTTTGAAAATAGGTGGTTTGGCGACCTAAGAGTCCAGTCGGTGACTCACCGAATAGGTAGGTGACTCACCGAATAGGTAGGTGACTCGCCAAAGTGGTCGGTGAGCCCAACTTGTACCGTCATTAGACCCACAAAACATGAAGTGGAAGTCTGTAAAACTCGGCAGGCCAATTGCTGAATCGCGACTCACCGAAGAGGTCGGCGAGCCTGATTTTGTCTGCCGTTTTGACCCCTAAATTGACTAGAGGTCCTGTAAAACTCGATGAGGTAAGTTACCACTCGGCGCATCGCCGAGTGGTTCGGTGTGGTCGACTAACACCGCCGAAAGGGTCGCGAACTAGAAGGTTTTAAAAGGCCAAATGGTTTAAAATTTCAAAATCTTTCATATTTTCTCATTTCTACCCCGCAAACTGTCACCCGCACTTTAGATCTTCCATATTTTCCCATTTTTATTCCTTTTTTTGCTTGATCTCGGGCTCAAATTTGGATTACTTTGCCGCCTAGCTTATCAAATTCTCAATTCAGCATTCAGGTTGGTTTTCCGAACCCTGCACTTTCGAGTAAGTATTGAACTCGAATGCTTTTGGTAAATGTGTGTTATTGTGTGTTGGGCAATTGTTGAAATCATGTTTTATGTGTTGGATTGCCTATTTTGTGTTTTGAACTTGTGCCTAAATGCTTAAAATAATGAATCCCCATGTTTAATGCGTTAAAAATGATTCTTAATTGTTGGGTTGCAGTTAATTTATATTGGGTTTAGTGGGGTGAAGTCTGAATAACCTTGAATTGAGCCAAATGAAGAATCACATAATACCACAAATGCCACACCCTCGTCGGGTAGTGACGAGTCCTAGATTTGGACTCATTTGGAGATTTGCTTATATAGATTTAGTGTCCTCAAATGCTTAATTTGTGCCATAAACTGATGCTAAAGCCTTGATTTTCAGGTATGTGGATTGAGGAGCAAAGCAAGGACACTAACAGGCAAAAAGGAACAAAACAAGCTGAAAAAATGAAGAAGGGCGAGTTTGAGGATCGCCAAGAGCACTTGGCGTGTCGCCGAGTGGCTAATCTCACCGCATAAAGTTCCAATGTGCCAAGCCCTGAAGGAAGAAACCAAGTCGGTGACGAAAAGGAGCAGTCAGTGAATCACTGAGTAGTTCCGCAATTTAAAGCGAGATCGCCCAAAGTTACATAACTTGAGGATGCTGAATACCAAGGCGAAAAGGTGATGGAATAGGTCAAAGGGCGGCTCACCGAGTGGTTCGGAGAACCCGACTTACTTTGCCAAACGGCCCTTCGTGGCTTATTTTCGGTGACTATAAATTAGATTTTGAACATTTTATTTAGAGAGTTCCAATAGTTCTGAAGTTTTCATAGAAGATTGAATTAGTTTTAGAGGACTTTTCTATGTAGTTTTTCATAGTTTTGAAGAACCTTAGAGATTCAATTTGGGTTTCGAATATTCTGCAAATTGAGCATGGTAAAGACTAAATCTATCTTACCCAGTTGATGGCTAATCGATTTGGTAATCGTTTTTACTCTTTTATGATGTTTGGATAAAACCCCAATTCTTGGGGTGTGATCATGTGATTATAAGTTGAATTAGTTTGTGGGTATTGTTAATTACTAGTTTAAATGCTAAATTGAAGTGAGTTTAATCATTAATTGAGGCTTAATTTATGAATTGTAGTTACAAATGCAGTTCAAATTTTGTATTCTTGGCTTATTCGAGAGAGAGATTCTAGAACTAAGATTATTGATTAATGATTTGTCGGTATTGGGTTGAGCTGGGTTTAGCTCGAGAGAGTGAATCTTAAATC
This sequence comes from Solanum acaule, assembly GCA_036250505.1. Lineage (NCBI taxonomy): Eukaryota > Viridiplantae > Streptophyta > Magnoliopsida > Solanales > Solanaceae > Solanum > Solanum acaule. The sequence goes on from JAJOOR010023702.1 coordinate 8,730, forward strand.
TAATCCCACCCATCTAGCTCGAAAGAGTGGGTGAATTAAGGTGTGGACTGTTATTCATTGTTATGCTTGTTGATGTTCGAAAGAAATCACCTGATTCAGGGTAGTTGTTCGAGAAAAAGTTATCTCCCTTATAGTCTAGCCTACTCACTGATATTTAGTTGTTTACTAGTAGTTTCAATTACCCATATATCAAAATTTTCCAATAATCGATCACATACCGAGAATCCTTCTCCCTATTGTTATTTCGGATTGTATTGTCACTGCTTGTAGTTGATAATTGCAAACCAAAATCCCCCATCTGACATTTGTGTCACCCCTGTGAATCTATTTAATGTCTTTTTCGATAATTTCTATTCCTATTGTTGATTAGACCACATTCGTACTTCTTAATCGAATTTAAAACATATACCGCTCCCTGTGGGATTCGACCCCAACTCATTTGTTGGGTTTTATATTGCTTTACGATCGTTGACACTTAGAATTGGAAGAAGTGTGCTTGAAACGTTAAATCAGGTAGTGATAGGTGTTGATGTCAATAACTCCTTGGGCTTTTTAAAGCTCGCCTCGCACTTGGATAATTTTACATATAACTTCTCCTTTGTCAATTTCTGAAGTATGGTCCTCTACTGACGAACATGATCGGTCTCATTCGAGGAATAAAACAAGATATCATCGATAAACACAATCACAAAGGAATCCAAATAAGGCCAAAATACCTGGTTCATCAACTCCATGAAAGCATCCGGGGCATTAGTAAGCCAAAAGGACATCATTTCAAACTCATAATGCCCATAACGAGTCCTGAAAAAAGTCTTAGGGATATCAGAATTCCTAACTCTCAACTCATGGTAGCTCAACCTCAAGTCAATCTTGGAGAACACTAATACACCCCTAAGTTGACTAATAATGCTCAAACTACCCTCTAAACAATCTCAAATAGTAATTGATTATTGTCAATAAAAATACCCAACTAAGAGTTGGGGTCGAATTCCATAAGGAATAATTTGTCGTCAATCGAAAAGATAAAGGCTAACTAGATACTCATTTGAATCTAAACATGCAATAAACAAAACTATAATATAGAAGACAGTTTTTCTAACTAAACAACGAACAGGGTGTAGACAATATCAAGTAAGGGATAATTGAGACTTAGGAAATTTGGAACTCAATAGTCAATCAATTATCCATTGACATCTCAACACATGCAGTTCATTCGAAGGTAGGCTACCTTTCGATCTCAAAGTACTTTCTCACGAAATTTCCTTGCGGTCTTAATCGTGTTTAACACAATACAATCTAAAACCTGAATCTACTCCTATCTCTGGCAAGTTTATCATTCAACACAATAAACCTAAACTATATTCTTTTAGTCTCAAATTTAGGAATGAAAGTCAAACATGATCATCATCCTTATTCTCCACTTCACATATTCTTTTTCAAGCAACCCACAAAGATCAGAAGCTAGATTCAAGCATGCACTCTTAAATCGTAAAGAGAATTAGATCAAACCTTAGTCAAGAAAGCATGGAATCACATACAAAAGCATTAGAATGAGGAATCAAGACCCAAATGAGTTGTCTATTTCTAGCACATAACCCCGGTCTCAATTAGAAATTACACCCACAAATCTAATAATTAAGAACAAGGAAATGAAGAAGGGAATAAGAAATTACTAAGATAAAATAAAATCTTCAATTCCACAACTAAAATGTGAGGCAACTTGCCTTTAATGTCTCGACCCCAAATTGAAATCTACAAGTTGTCTCTCTAAATCTAAACTAAAAGATGAACTGAAATTGGAAAGATAAGGGATTCTCTGATGAATTTTTGGTTGAATAGATTAACAATGACTGCGGATGAGTGTAAAATGGGTTTTGGAGGTCAATTTGGTAAAATTTCAAATTTTCCCAAGTGCTCTGTAATGCGACACCCCATGTTCACGGAGAATGGTCCATGTTTGCTTACTTAAGATGACCGGCCTGATGCGTCTGTGGTCCTTCACTGAACAGAGTTCTGCATATGCGGCCCGTAGTGCATGTTCGCGGTCCTCCATTTACTAGAGTTCCGCATTTACAATCCTTCAAGCGCATTCGCGGAGAGTAATTTTTCTACCAGATTTTATATTTTATAACCTTGACCTCTTTTTGCCTCAACTTCACTTTGTTCTTTCAAATGTCATTTAAGTCAACTCTTCATTTCACTTTCCTGCAAATATGAAGAAAACCACATTAAAAGCACCAATTCTAAACCAAAGAAAGCCAAAATAACTACAAAAAGAGCTTCAAATGAGTGGAAATCAACCACTGATCAACACCCCCAACTTAGAAACTTTGCTTGTCCTCCAGTAAAGAAAATAAAAAACTCAAAGAGGCTTTTATTTCAACAGACACCACAAATCAATTTCACCATATTGAATTAAGTACCAAGGAAATGGCTTCAGTTGTTAGTAACAAATAGTCCACATGCAAATTTCTTACAAAATAACCTCCGTCATTTTCACGGTACATTTTTATGAACCAAGAATCATTAAGTGACATCAACACAAACTCAAGAAGTGACTCAACTCCTTAGCTTCTTTACATGCTTACTTGACTCAATTAGGAATTTTCAAAATCACTACTTTATCAACTTACATGCCCTCATAAGGAAAGAAATGTCCCAACATACTTACAAAGAATTTACAAGATAAGGGAAATAAATGAAAACACTCACACTCACAACAAAACATCTCATGAACACAAATGCCACACCATAGGCTTGCCCATATTTTCAATCAACATTGACTCAACTTCATTCAGTTGGAAATGTCAAAGGACTTTGTCAAGCTTGTAATGTAGGCTTGGGGAAGGTTAGAATATCATTAGGGTATAAGTCACTACACCCTCTTTGAACACTACACAATAACTTATCATTCACCAACTTTTCCACTTTTATTCATTTTTCAACTCAATGCACATTTCACAATATTTTCTTATTTTCACTCTATAGGCCCCATATACAACCATTTTAAACTTTGGGAAGATTCAAGTCTCTTATTCACTTTCCTTCTTTCTTTCAAACTTTTTCCTCCATTCCCCAAAATCTTTTTTTATCAAGTTCTCATGTGGTAAGCATCCCATCTATGAATTTCCCATAAAACCCCCAACTTAGGCTTTTAGCCTCAACTTTCATAATTTTAAAGATCAAGGAGGGATTGATTCGAAAGAGGGTTACTTTTTTTTTTCAAAAAGGAAAAGGCTTGTAATGTGGTTGCAAATAAAAAGGATAAGGCTCAAAGGGGGAAACTAAGGATATATTTAGTGCATATGTGGGATTTTTAGGCCAAGTGGACGTTAAGAACATCAAAAAAAGCCAAAGATCATTTCCCCAACAAAACTCAATTAAGACCAACATTTCAAAACCAACCGGGCAAGTTCTAGGTGACAAAAGCAAACACAAGGAATTATTCAACAACTCACCATACATGGCATGCAAATCAATTAAGATGGTTCAACATCTAATTTCCTTTTCAAAGTTCAAGTGGCATCAAACAGTTAAACCACTTATAAATCAAAGTCATAAAAAGAGTTGTAAGAGTTTTCACAAAATCATTCATACATGCTTTACTTCAAAAATTGAGGGGTATGCTCAACACTTTCCACATGAAAGACAAAGCTCTTAGTACCAACCATGCTACAACCTCCCAAAAAGACAACGATTTTTTCCTTAAGAAAGCCATCAACCAATACATCATTCGGAAACCTCATGTATCTATTTAGGGTTGGCTACTTATACTTTGCCACATCCAACACCAATCAACACTCACAAGCAATCGCTGATTTTTTCTCTTAAGAAAGTCATCACTCTATACATCATGGGGCCTCATCAATCCACATCTTATTATCAAAAGAAAATAAAGAAGATACAAACTATAAATCAAAAACTAAAATAGACCGATCCACATAATGTCAACAAAAGCATCCACAATATCAAAGCCCGACAAGGGCACCCCTATCCAAATTAAAGAAAAAATAGTACACTCAACAAAGGAACAATCACAATATGTAGAGCAATCAAAAAAATGATTACAAGGGAAGCACCCTCAACTGAAAATGATAATGTGTCCTCAGAGTCAACATATCAAAAGAGAATACGAGAGACTCCCTGAACCACATCACTTTGAACTCAAGCCGATAGGAAATGTGAGATCATCTTCATCTGAAGAGGGATTTTATTGGTATATATATCATCCACTGTTTTGTGAATGTTGGTTTTGACTCGTTTTAAAGATTTTTGCCACTTCGTGATGTTTGTAAATGTAGTTTTTCTCTTGCAAATTTGAGTATCGATTGTGATCAATATCGATGACTTGAATAGTGCTCTTAATTGAAAAATATGTGTGTGTGATTCTGATGAGGAAATTTTGAGTTGCATAAGTCATGTATGAACTCTCAGCATATCATTGTGACTGGCAGGTTGTTGAAATGAATCTTGTGATGATCATTGAATGCTAGTTAAAATTATAGAGTCTTGTTTGATAATTGTGTTGAATGTCGTGTGTGGTGAGGTTATCTTGAAATATGTGTTTGATAATACGTAGAACTTGCCCCGTTTGTCCAATCGATTGATATAGGCAAATGATAGAGATGATCTTAGGCACCATTTGTGGAGAGTGAACCATAATTGCCATTATACCTCTTTGTGACCACCTTGTGAGAGTGTGAACCTTGCTTGGCGTTGTTTGAGCCTATCTTTTACTTTGAATGAAACCTGAACACAATTTACCCCTTTCTTTCCCACCTAAAATCTTCATGGAGCATTGGTTATTTTAAATAGCCACCTTATGTGGTGAATAAGGAGGAAAATTAAGAATTTTGAGAAATTCTCCCTTGAAGGATCATGTTGAAAAAAGATGGAACCCCTCCATGTAAAAACAAAAAGAGAAGAGAGAAAAGTGAAAGAAGAAAAAGATCAAAAAAGAAAAGAATTATTGAAATAAAGTGTGTGCAATGAGCAAAAGGAATGGGGTAACAAATGAATTCTGCTTTAAAATACATAGGGTGGATTGTGAATACTGAAAAGAGTGAAAAGGAAAGAGAATGAATTGTAGGCCATGCTTCAAGAAGGTAGAAGTCACTAAGCCAAAATGATTATACCCTTACCCTCAGCCCCGTTACAAGCCTTGAAAGACCTTTGTGATCTTGATTGAGCTTAGCCTTATGTTGATTGGAAAATGCGGGCAAGTCTATGGGGAAAAATCATTCATGTGTTTATCTTTGAGAGAGTGAGATTTGCTTTTGATTCCGAAATTCTGAAATGATTGATGATCTTTGTGTGAGTATGAAATCATTTTTGTTGTGAGGGCATTCGAATGCTTTTGTTGAGCTTGAACTTGCATTTGAAGATAGCATTGTGAATTTGAATTCTATTTGATGATGGCTAGTCACATTTTGAAACTTGTAGTGCACAATTGAGAATTGCATGAGTAGTTTGAACCTCTTGTGTGCATTCATATTGAGTCTTGAATAGCATTGTTTGTAGACATTCTTATTGAACTGATTGATCTTGTGTTTTACTTGAGGACAAGCAAAATTCTAAGTTGGGGGTGTTGATGAGTCTGGGGTTTTGACTCATTTAGGGCTTTATTTTCATAGTTTTATTTTCATCAATGCCTAATTTATGCTCTAAAGTTATGTATAAATGTGATTTTTAAAAGAATTTTGAGGAGTCCTGCTCCAGAGTTCTAGTTCTAATTCTTCCAGTTCCAAAATTGAAGACACATTTTAACTCTGGGTTTTGATCCAAACACTTTTCTTAGTGGTTTTTGAGTAGAATTTCGAATTGGGTTTTGATTTTTAGTTGATTCCAAGCATTGTGAAGACAGAAATTTTGTTTCCAGTTGGTAATATTTTCTTGCTTTTTATAATGTGTGGCTAAAACCCTCATTCTTAGGGGTGTGATCATGTGATTAATTGCTTAATTAGCTTATGGGTGTTAGTATTTACTAATTTCAATGTTGATTTAAAGTGGATTTGATTGATAGTTGTGTTTTAATCCATGAATTGTAGTTGCAAATGCAATTCTAACTTAGTATTCTAGGCTTGCTTGAGAAAGAGGTTCTAGAATTAAGACTATCGATTGATGATTATAGTGATTGGGTTATCGTTGATTTAGCCCGAGAGAGGGAATCTGACTCGATCCTACCAATCTAGCTCGAGAGAGTAGATTAATTGAGGTTTTGAGTTGTTTATATTGTTAAGCTTGTTGAGATTCGAGAGAACTCGACTGAATCGTGCTAGTTGATTGAGAGATGGCTATCACATTTAAAGCATAGACTACCCACTAAGATTCATCATCTGTTAGTAATTTCTAATCACCCATATAGCGAAATTAGCATCTAATCGATCACATCCCAAAGAATCCTCTCTCCTCGATTACTCCCTTGTTTTTGTAGTTGTTAATTATCAGTCTAAACCCCCCATTTGACACTAGTTTTCAACCCCTTCAATTTACTTTAATAGTTTTGTTAATGTATACTTCTCAAACGACTAGATCACACCTTTTACTTCATAATTGAATTCCATTTCGTATCACTCCATGTGGGATCGACCACAACTCTTCATTGGGTTTATACTTGATTGTGACCGCCTACACTTACAATTGGATGAAGTGTAGTTGAGTGTTATCAGACTTCGAACTAGCGGCAGTTGTGTTTGCTCTTAAGATTTGGAGACATTATTTGTATGGTGTTCATGTCGACATTTTTACCGACCACAAGAGTTTGAAATATGTGTTTAATCAGAAGGATCTAAATCTTCGCCAAAGAAGGTGGCTTGAGTTATTAAAGGATTATGATGTGAGTGTTCTCTATCACCCCAATAAGGCAAATGTGGTGGTGGATGCTCTTAGTCGGTTATCTATGGGTAGTGTTTCCCACATAGAAGATGATAAAAAGGAGTTGGCTCGAGATGTTCATAGATTGGCTCAATTAGGTGTTCAGTTAGTATACTCGACCAAATGTGGGGTTATGGTTCACAATGGGTCAGAATCATCTTTTGTAATGGATTTGAAAGTCAAGCAAGGTCTTGATCCAACTTTGGTTGAATTAAAGGAAGCAGTGCTTAAAAAGTCCATTGAGGCTTTCTCCCAAGGGTGATATGGGGTGCTTCGATATCAAGGTCATTTGTGTGTTCTCAATATCGATGACTTGAGAGAGAAGATCTTAGAAGAATCCCATAGTTCTCAATATTCAAATTACCTGGTAGCCACCAAGATGTACCGTGACCTGCGGGAGATCTATTGGTGGAATGGGATGAAGAAAGATATTGCGGAATTTGTGGCTAAGTGTCCCAATTGTCAACAAGTGAAAATTGAGCATCAGAAACAGGGAGGTTTATCCCAAGATATTAGCATTCCTACTTGAAAGTGAGAAGATTTGAATATGGATTTTATTGTTGGTTTGCCTCGAAACCGACGGCAACATGACTCGATTTGGGTTATAGTAGATCGAATGACGAAATCAACTCATTTCATCCCCGTCAAGGTTTCTTAGTAGAGGACTATGCTAAGTTTTACTTGAGTGAAATGGTAAAGTTGCATGGAGTGCCTTTATCCATTATCTCTGATCGTGGTACCCAGTTCACTTCTCAGTTTTGGAAATCTTTCCAAAAGGGTCTTGGTACTCGTGTTAAGCTTAGTATGACCTTTTATCCACAAACCGATGGGAAAGTAGAGTGTACTATCCAAACTTTGGAAGATATGTTAAGAGCATGTCTAATTGATTTCAAGGGTAATTGGGATGATCACTTACCTTTGATTGAGTTTGCCTACAACAGTAGCCATCACTCAAGTATCAATATGGCTACATTTGAGGCACTTTATGGTAGGAGATGTAGATCTCTTATAGGGTGGTTTGAAGTGGGCGAAGTCTCTTTGATAGGCCCTAAGTTGGTACATGAGTCTCTAGAAAAAGTTCGACTTATTAGAGGAAAGTTGAAAACGGCTCAAAGTCAGTAAAAATCGTATGCCGATATTAGAAGAAGAGATCTTGAGTTTGATATGAATGATTGGGTTTACTTGAAAAATTCACCCATAAAGGGTGTAATGAGATTTGGTAAGAAAGGGAAGCTTAGTCCCCGATATGTAGTCCCATATCAGATTTTGAGGCATATTGGTAAGGTTGCTTATGAACTTGAATTGCCTAATGAATTGGCATCAGTGCGTCTAGTTTTCCATGTCTCCATGTTGAATAAATGTGTTGGTGATCTGACATCTATAGTTCCCTTAGAAGATTTGGGAGTTAAGGAGAATCTTTTATATGAGGAAGCATCGGTTGAGATCTTAGACCGGCAAGTCAAGAAGTTGAGAAATAAAGAAGTTGCTTCCGTGAAAGTGTTGTGGAGGAATCAATTAGTTGAGGGTGCTACTTGGGAGGTCAAGGCCGATATTATGTCCCGTTATCCTCATCTTTTTCCTTCTACCCCTATTCTAGCTTGAGGTATTGAGTTCCTCATGGTTTACTCCTTTGGTGTCACATGTCTTGGATATTCCCATGATTTCCTCATTTAGGCATGTTCATGATAAAGTGTAAGTTTACAGAAAATGAGTCAATTTGATTGATTCTACATGTTTATGTGCATTTGAGTATGAGTTGCATATAGACTTCATGATATAATGTTTTGAACATGCTTTAGCTTGGAGTTGATGTTTCCTCCTCAGATATGTACATTTATGTAATTGCAAACATGTTGGGCTGTTAGGTTTAAGTTCCCACCCTCCTTATGATGTCTTGAATCTCATTCGAGGACGAATGATCCCATGGGGGAGATAATGTAACACCTCGAATTCAAAAAGACAAGAAAATTCAGTTTTTCAGAAATTGGGTGCTAGTTCCTAAGGTGCCATCCACGGCCCGTGGAATGACCCACGGACTGTAGGTGGTGTCTGTTGTTCGCCGGTTAATTTTTTTCAAAAATGTCAAGTTTTCTGTATTTTTCAACGGTTCACCAGGACGGACCATCGTTCAATGTACGAGCCGTAAATAGGTTTCGTAGGTGAGTCCCAGACTTAGAGATATTTTGAGGTTGAAAATTGAGGACCACGGTTGGAACCCACGACCCATCGGTTGGACCACGGTCCGTGGGTGAGTCCCGTCGTTGGAGGTCCAAAAACTTTGGCTTCTAAAACCAATCGACGGAGGGACAGGATGGTCCATAGGTGGACCCGCGGACCGTAGGTCCCCACCGTCGACTGGTTCGGCAGTTATTTTCTCAAGGGATTTTGGGTCGTTTCCTAATTATTTTATCCTAATACTATGTCGTTTCACCCTTCACCAAAACCCCAATGTAAGTGTTTTTAACCCCAAAATTTCCCAATTGAAATCATTCTCTCGAATTTACAAAAGAAGAACAAATCTTCCTCTCAATTATTTCTCTCTCTAGAAAGCTTGAAGAAGTAGAGTTCAACCTAGGGTTTCAAGTCAAGTCTCTTAATCCTCCATTGATGTTAAGAAATTGGCACTGAGGTATGATAGTTTTCATCCATGGAGCCCTTTCCTCCTTGGAGTTCCCAACTTCTCCAATTTTCAAAGTTAGAAATCCCCAATTGAGTTAGGGTTTCTCTTTTATGTTATGGGTTCTCTTAATTATTGATTTAATTGATTGATCTATGATCTTTTGTGCATGAATTGATTTAATCTCATGTTTTTATTATGATCCCCCATGGACCCATGTAATGCCCATGTTTTTTCAAGTTATGATTATATGATGTGGGTTTTAGATTATAAAAGAAGAGTTTATGAAATCAAGCATGTTCTTATGAAATTGATGTAAATGTTTTAAGGATGCTTTGAGAGTGAAGTATCAATGTTGTTGTGTTTTTAAAAGGATTTTCTCATATACACAAGAAAGCATGATTGTGAGAGGTTTTCTCACATAATAAGGGTTCTTAGGGTTGAAAGGTCTTCTCACCTAAAATGAACCAATATTAAGGAGCTATCCTAATGATTGAGGAAAGAGGCGATTACACATGCTTTCTAATTGAAAGAGAATAGGTGATTGCCCATATCATATGATGTAAGGACAAGAGGCGATTACCCATGTTCCTTTCAGAACTAAGATGAATATGATTAAGAACTAATCTGTGGAAGTTAAACTTAGTACCGAGTGGACAAGTGACGATTACCCGTGTCCCATAAACTATGTGCCAACATAGGATTGTCTAGATAGAGATTAGCTAGTGGATCCACATAAGCTAGAAGTTCATGGTCCTTACCTTGGCAAGTAGGACGCCCATTTTCGGTGTGGGAGACACCGGATTCCATGTTGATAGATCACATGTTCTTATATGTCGGTTAAGGCTACTTCCCACAAGCAAGCTATGATGAACTAAGGTTACTTCAAAAAGTAACTTACAGATGTTTTATGATGATGTTCAATTGCATTGATCATGTTTTACAACTTATGTTTTCTAACATCCAAGATTATGTTTTAGCTTGATAAATGCATGTTCATGAAAATGCCCCTTTTTAGCATGACTTTATATGTTTTATGCATGGCTATCATACTTGGTACATGTTTGTACTAACGCATACTCTTGCCTACATTTCCCTAAATATAGGGTCTGACAGTCAGGTTCCCAATTTCATGGCTAGAGTTCTTTGAGCAAATTTTGAGCTTTGGTGAGTCTTCATGCTTCGAGGACTGGACATTTATTATTTTCAGTCTTTCCTTATTTTCAGTTTTGGAACATGATGTACGGGCTACGCCTAGATTCATTATATTGTGCTAGATGGCTTTGAGATGATGTTTAGACTTCCGTTTTATTGTGATAAACTTTTAGACTTGAAATGTTTCTCTTTATCTCTTTCATATTCTATTTCTTGTATGATGAATGCTAAGTGGCTTGTATAGGGTCTCTCGAAGTCATGTACGCCATGTTAAGCCGAGGGGCTACCTTGGGTCGTGATAGTTATGTGCATTTTGATGAGGTTGATTTATGATTAGGTTGTTAGTTTCGCTCCTACTCTTTTCGTGCTAGTTGAGTTTGATTCAAGGAAGAATGTTCCCAAGGGGAAGATATTGTAATACCTCAAATTTGAGAAAGGCTAGGAAGGGTTGTAACGGACTTGTCAAGATCCAAAACTGGGCCATGGGACCCTCCACGGTGTCCTAGACAGGCCGTGAAGGGGACCATGACCTGTTATGGTGCTCGTGACAAGAAGGTAGAACCTGCCCCAAGCAGTTCCCTCCCACGGACCCTTAGATGGGCTGTGAAGAGGGAGACAGGCTGTACAAGTGGTCGTGAAGGGGGTTGGGTAAGTAGGGCTTTTCCCCTAGCAAATGTTCAAGGGCCACGGGCGTCAAAACAACCTGTGAATCCCCACATGGACCGTGATGTCGTCCGTGAAGGGTTTTCATCAGACTTAGAGTTGAGGGTCAACTTTAAATGATCATATCTTTTAGCACAAAATGAATTAGGTGACCATGACCTATCAAATTAAAGATCTCTGAGTCCTCTTTCCAACGCCAAGGAGTTTTCCAAATTCCAAGCTGGGAGTGAAAATTTATGCCCAAAATAGAGAAGCCCTATTGGGCAAAAATTCTTCACGACCCGGTAGTGCATGACGGGCCGTTAAGGCCTCCTTGATGCAAATTCGACAGTTTTAAGTCAAGGATTGTAGGGTCTTTTCCTAATTGTTTTAACTCAATACTATGTCGTTTTTCCTTCTACCCAAAGCCATATATAATGATTTTAAACCCCCAAATCACCCAAACTCATTTCATTCTCTTAAAATTCCAAAAGAAGATCAAGCTCCTCCTCTCAAATATTTCTCTCTCTCGAAGTTGAACAAGAAAGCTAGAGTTTCAAGATCAAGCCTCATAATCCTCCATAACTTCCAAGCTTTTGGCATCAAGGTATGATAGTTTTCATCCATGGAGCCCTTTGCTCCATGTAGTTCCTAAATTCTCCAATTTTCAAGTTAGAAATCTCCAATTGAAGTTAGAGTTTTCTTCCATGTCATGGGTTCCTTTCAGTTGATTTATTTGATTGATTTATGAACTTTTATGCATGAATTGAAGGAATTACATGTTTTAAGTTGATTTATCATGAACCCATGCATATCCCATGTTTTTTTTTATCATAAACCATGAAAGATGAATTTATGAAGATATGCATGCCCTTATGAAGAGATTGATGTAATGAAGTTGAGGATGCATTGACTTTGAAAACATGATGGAACTTATGAATTATTGAAAAGAATGCATCTTCATGAAAGTATGTTTATGACTCGAGAAAGCTTATACATGAGATTGTCTATATGTTCTATGAAGCTTGACTGCATGACATGAATGACATCTAGATTTGCCTTCAATGCTTTTCGGGCTATTTTCCTAAATTAGGTCTTGATTAGTATGGTATCTGGATATGCCATCAATGATTATAGGCCACGACTTTAAAACTATTTCTATTAGTAGTAAGGCATTTCTAGCATAAAGTGATTGTCTATGGGCCTTAAAAGCTATTATGAAAAGATCATGGACGGTGAAAGGTTTTTTCACGCATCGTCTAAGGAGCTATCCTATGATAAGACAAGTGACGACTACCCATGTCTTTTAAAGATAAGACAAGTTAAAATTAATAACTACTCTGTGGGATTTATGCTTAGCACCTAGAGGATATTGAGATGGAAGCTCCACCGTGTTGAGGTCGGGTTTCTAGTAGCAATCTCATTATCCCTTACCTATGTGCCCCCATAGGATGATTGTCTAGATAGACATTAGCTAGTGGATCCACTTTAGCTCAGAACCATGGTCCTACCATGGCAAGTAGGGAAACCTTTTTCGATGTAGGAGACACCGGGGTTCCATGTTATAGCTCACATGATCTCTATGTCAGTTGAGGCTACTTTCCACAATAATGAACCAAGGTTACCTTTAAAGTATATCACATGTGTTCAAAGATGATTGTACTTGCATTGATCATGATTACGATTATTGAACTTCTTATCTTATGTTTAACTTAGTCTTCAATATCATGAAAATGTCAGTTTTAACATGATTTCACATGTTTTATGTATTGCTATCATACTTGGTACATGTTTGTACTAACGCATACTCTTGCCTACATTTACCCAAATGTAGGGTCAGATATCCAGGGTTCACAGTTTTGTGGCTAGAGGTCATTGGAGAGATATCGAGTTGTGGTGAGTCCTTATACTTAGAGGACTGAACTTTTAGAGCTTTCAGTCATTTCTTACTTTCATATTTTGTACGTGATGCCAGGGTTGCGTCCCGATCACTCTTGATGTATTAGATGGCAAATGAGACAAATGTAGACTTCTGTTGTACGTACTTTGATAAAACTCTTAGACTTTGAAATGTTCTCTTTTAATATATTTTGAATTTCTTATATCTTGTCTATGCATGCTAAGTGACTTGTGTAGGGCCTCTCGGGGTCCTATACACCATGTTACACCTAGGGGGTGTCTTGGATCGTGACACATCTCATAACTTTAAGTTTTAAAGTTACTTTCCTCATTAAATTCCTGCTGAGCTCAGTCCATTCAAACCATGTTTCTGACCTAGAACTGGACTTAGAGATGTCAAAAGATTTAAATCCGACATGTAAGTAACTCCTTTCTTCACCCATGTACAGTCTGTGGTTTTAAAATCTAAGATAAGTGAAAGAAAGAAGCTTGAAACTAACACAGAAGGTGATAGCTTGGTTTGAAGATGACAAATGAAAGTTTTCGATTGAAGAGATTACCAGAAAAAGGGTGATCTACCCTCCTAAGAAGTAGGAGAGAGAGGATTCTTGGGAAAAGTGCATGAGAGCATTTTTAAACCTTATAGGAACTTTGTTGGACGATGAAAGGTTCCAGCTTATATATGGTGGACAATATTGAAAGAGAGGAATTCTAGATGTTTTGAAAATACGAGCAACTCTATCCAACAAATGAAGATGAAATGTATTTAGTTTTTGGTGTAGACAGTCTCATTTGGTAGAAACTGTGGAAATTCTAGATGTATTAAGCTCCCTATAGAAGACTAGAATAACTCCAATTTCTTAAGAGTCTTTTGATGTAAATATTGTGCAAGTACAACAAATGTACTGAATGATCTTAATCATTGATAGAAATACACAAAGTTACCGATTTAAAAAAAAAGGCATGGGAAGAATGTTACAATATTATATGAAGACAATACTACTTATGACTCAATGCTAGAAGATATATGATTTTCTTCAAGAGAAATGTTACAATATTCTATGAAGACGATCTTACTTGCGTAGCTCAATTGACTAAAGAATATATTGGAGAAGACAAAATACAATACATTCGTCAAAGTTCTTTTTCAGATACGAGCTTTGACAAGATGTATACTATATTGGAATGTGTCATCTTTGAGAAATAATGTGATGTTCTCATAACGGAGAGTAAAATACGCACACTTTTTTCCTTAGCCAGGTCTTGTCCCATTGAATTATTCTAGCAAGGTCTTTATGAGAAAACAAGCAATACGTATTAAAAGATATGTGTACTCTTTTTCCTTCGCTAAAAAAAAATCCAACGAAATTTTTTCTGATAAAATTTTAATTAGACACATTATCACTCAAGGCATGAACAATCAAGAGGTGTGTTATGAAACTAATTGTGGATATCCATCTTTCCAGAAATGAAGTCTCCACTCCACACTTTAATGATATTAGCTCCCAAACCTCCATAATCTTTCCTCATAATTCTCACAATTAATGTTATGTTTATGACTAACCTTTTTGTATGGCTCTATGTAACATTATAAATAGAGGCATGATAATTCATATGGTATAAACTTAAAAATTTGGGAAACAGTTGGGAAAAAAAAAAAGTCACTCATCTATTATCTCTCATTTCTGGTATATTTTATTGTTACTCTTTTTGCAAAAAAAACAAATAAATATTTGTGTAGTTGGGGCCAATAATAGACAAGCCCATATTTATTTTGTGAAGAGAGGCGGAGGTTTCGGGTGGAAGTTGCAGCCCAAGCAAAAGCTGGTGAGCTCGCAAACTCCTGCATACAGCTCTGAAATACTTATCAAATAGTATAGAGAAGGATTATCAAGAATGGCGTGCAGGAGCGTGTTCAGAACGGTATTCTTAAAGGAACCATGGTTATCTCTTCCAAGGAATCCCACCTCTTTTCCTGTACCATTGTTTTATAACCACAAATCTTCTTTATCCATTTCGCCTTGTCGCTGTAAATGTAAATCCCCAAGTTATAGAAGAACTCAGCTTCTTAATTGCTCCAATAACGGGAACCCATCTACCTCTGAAGATGATCGTCCTCCTCAAGAAGTTGTCCTAAAGGCCATTTCAGGTCCTATAACCATTTCCAACCAAATATAATTTTGTTCAGTTTCTCTCTGGGTTTTCATTTTTACATCGAATTGTTAATTGCAAATGTAATACATATATCACAACTTGCTAACGTGATGTATACCAATATGAAAAATGAAGATTATATAGTTGTTTGAAAGCTGTAGTTGTTTATTGCTGAATGATATAGAGGACTAGAAATTGGATATGTTGAGCTGAGCAACTATTTCACTACATGTACAGAAGTGTCCAAGACAGAAGGGAGAGTTGGACAAACTACCAACGTTGTTATTGGGGGCACGGTGCATGATGATTCAACTAATGAGTGGCTAGCTCTCGATAAGAAGGTGCAACCCAGTTTTTATTTGTCTGCAATTTCTCAAGTTTAGATAAAGATTTAAAGATTAATGTCAAATGCGTCATATTTGTTGAGATGATTAATCACTCATATCCATTACAATATTTACAAGTGAGGGCATGTTCCTATCATCTGTTTTTACTTTGAGGAGAAGCTGATAAATACTTTTATACTTAAAGGTGAATTCTTACCCAACTGAAAGAGGCTTTACAGCTATTGGTACTGGAGGTGATGATTTTGTGCATTCTATGATTGTTGCTGTAGAGTCGGTGATACAACAGCCCGTTCCCCAGGTAAGGGGAATTAGTTAATATACTCAACTCAGCATGCATCTATTTTAATTTATACGAATAGTTGGAGCACTAATTCAAGTATGAGGATTAAACTTGGAATTTTTGGAGGATCACATGACTAGTTTGATTCTTCTATTACTAGTTGATTTGTGCTATTTCTTTTTGGCCATACTTTGCTTATTCTCTTTTATACTAGAGATGAAAAACTATTGGCTGTGCTTGACCTCTACATGATATTGGGTGGAAGTTGAATCAAGTCACCAAACAACTATAACTGTGTGAATGGATAACAGCTTAGCTATGTTATTACCAAAGATAAAATTCTGTATGCTTATAACTTTATATGATGAGGAAACAGAACAGGTTCTGGGGTTGTTCTTTATGTCGAGTTGTTCTATGCTGCTCAATTGCAGTTCTCCTACAATGAAGTATTATATATTGTCCAAACTGTTTCAGCTGTTTGTAAGTTGATGGAGAATGAGTTAAAAAACGTGATCTCCAAAGTCAAATGATTAGAAAAATATATTTCTCTTCGACTTAGCTATCATATAAAACCATTGAGAAGCTTCTGAAAGAGTTTTTGCTTACACTGAAATATGACTACTCCTTGTATTACTGGAGATGTAAGTGAAGAAAGATCTCTTCAAAGAACTACACTGTAGAATATTAGCATCTATACTGCTGACATTCGAGTCAAGTTCTTCCAGTTATGATTGAAACTTAAACAACCACCCCTTGGCTCTTACTGAGCTTCTAAGCTTGCTGAAATTATTCTTTGGCTCAATTTAATCTCCATTACTGAATATTTTAAATGATGTAAATTATGAATGTCAATATCAGAATTGCACTAAGTGTATTGCAGTAGATGAAAACCACACTGTGAGGTTAGAATACAAAAAATTGAAGAACGAGAAGCGAAATAAACAACAATGAAATTGGGAGTTCTTGACTTTACTGACTAGCTCAAGATGACCCAGCAGCACCCGTTCAACATGAAATGTAAAGTGATCTTCTGTCTTACCTGAAGGCGATTTTGAAGGGTCAAAGGACCAGTAGAATTATTGTCCTAAAGTAAGAGCGGTGTAAAAACTATCTTTGTCTTCAAATCAAAATTGTAGCCATGTGGTATCAGAGGTGGATCCAAGATTGAAGTTTATTGGATTAATTTCAAAAAAAGAAAAGAAAAAAGATTGAAGTTTTATGGGTTCAACATTTAAGGTTCTTAGCATTGAACCTGTTACATCTTTAAAGTTATGCTTACAAATCTACTATTTGTTGCAAAATTTTTTTTGAGAAAGGTTCGTCTGTATTGACTAAAACCAGTACATTGGTTGTACTAAAAACCATGATTACAACTTTTCAACAAAACAAGATATCTGAATCTAAAATCTAAACAGAGCCAAGGATCTGAACTTCTGTGTAATTTTTACATAAAAAATTATGCTTTGTGTCGAAAGTACTGAGTTCAGATGAACCCGATATCAGTATGCTACATCTGCCTCTGTGTGGTCTGATCTGTCCCCTCCTTTCGTATATAGAAAAAGAAAGGGAGAGAGAAAAGTATTAATTGGTATAGTTGAGTCAGTGAGACACAAGAGTTGTGGGTGATTTTCAAGGGGCCAGTGGAATTACTGTCTTGTTTTTAAGTCAGATTGGTGTAAGAACCATCGTTGTCTTTACTTCAAAGTCATAGTTATGGGGTATGATTTGTCTCATCCTTAAGTATAGAGAAGGAAAATGAGCAAGAAAAATTATTACTCCCTCCGGAAACAACCTCTATACCTAACAAGATAGAGGTAAGGTATGTGTACACTCTACCCTCCCCGGACCCTATTTGTGGGACTATATACTAGGTTTATTGTTGTTTAAGGTACTGCACTGTATGGAGAGCAATCAGGAACCTGTGGCCTATGTTGTATTACAGATCCAGAATCAAAGTGGGAGATGGTCAAAAGACCTCCTTCTGGGAGGACAAATGGAATGGAGCAACACCCATGAAACAGCTGCATCCGGAACTATACATGTTATGTCAACAACAGGCAACAGTGGCCACAATGTGGACTGGTCAAGGCTGGAATTTGTTCCTAAGGAGACACCTAAATGACTGGGAAATAGAGAAGGTAATTGCACTCCAGAATTCAGTAGATAATTTTAGCAATCTTACTGAGGAGAAGGACTCACTGGTTTGGCAGAGTGACATT
>JAJOOR010023703.1:0-25969 GCA_036250505.1 Solanum acaule
TGTAGTAGTAATTCCATACTTCAAGAGTTCATAAATAACCATAAGGACCCATAAACTTGAAGTAGTAATAGAGGATAAATGGTTGGACTTGTGGAAAGTAAGATTTCCACAATCAAACCCACATACCTCAACTTTGGAGAATTCTTGATGAAGATTGGATTGGAGAATTGAAGCTTGAGATTGAGTCTTGAATCCGGAATTAGAGCTTGAGATGTTTGAATTTGGTTGAGGATCTTGGTGGAATTTCGGAGAGGCTTAGAGAGTGTTTTTGAAGTTAAAAAAAAAGACTAAGTATGGGACATATCCCCTTTTTATAAAAAACGTCCCCAACACAGCCTCAAAAAAAAGCTCACTGGAAATTGCAAATCTGCATAGATAGGTTTTACGAAAATGGTCACAACTCCCTCATCCGAACTCGGAATGAGGTGAAACCAAGTGCGTTGGAAAGATAACTCAAAGAGATTTAACTTAATAGGTTGTGGCCCTCCTAGTTCCTTGTGTGCTAAGAGATACGCTCCTTTAAAGTTGACCCTCCAAATCGCATATTTTGCGATTTTTGAATTTTGATACGGTTGCTCTAAAATTCAGGTTAGACCCATTTCCCAATCAATTTGACCCCATGAATAAGAATATGAAGTCGAATTTCCGAAATCATGCACAGATTTTGAGATATATGGAAATTACAATTATAGGTGTTTTCGAAGCACATTTTCGTGCATTTTTTTTTTTGGGTCATTTCACATCATCAAGTGAAAGATTTCCCTACACTTACGACAAAAGGAAGAGTGGCTAAGCAAGCTTCTCTTAGTGGTCCAGATCCCAATGCTGCAAAGCATAGTCGCTTCTATGCACTCCGAGCTAGAGAGGACAAAGGATCCCTTCCGGATGAAAGTGCCGGTATGTTGATAATTTCTTATAGATGTGAATGTGTTTATTAAGGTCCCTATGAAAAATTGTTAGATTGCCGTGTTAACCTTAGTATGGGTTTACTCCCAAGGAGGAGATGGTATGCTTAGAAAGCAAGGTTGTTGAGAGTTCCGATATCCTTATCTCTTTCTTCTATTCCTATTCAAGCTTGAGACCAAGAGTTCCTTGTGGCTTGTTTCATATTTTGGAGTCATGTGTGAATTATGTGTTTCCATGACCTCCTTATGTTATGCATGTTCTTGATTGAATTCATGTTTAATGAGAAAATGAGTTTTTCATGATTTATGTATTCCTCGTATTGTAGTGCATTTAGTATGAGTTTTCTATATGCTTTATGAGATAAATCGTTGAACATGCTTTATTGTGCTTTTGAGAGTAATTGCATAATTGATTTCATGATATTATGATGAGCATGATTTGAGTTGGAGAAGGTAGTACCTCCAATGAATTTGTAAAATGTTGAAGTTTTCATGCATAATGGGTTGCTAGAGATAGTTCCAACTTCCTAATGTTGCATTGAGTATGTTGAGATGGAGATGATGTTTCCTCCTTTGAATGGTGCATTATTTTAATGTTGCATGCATGATGGGCTGCTAGTTTTGAGTCTTTAATTCCGTAAGGTGCCTAGATCGTCATTCGAGGATGAATGTTCCCAATGGGGAGATAATGTAACACTCCAGAAATGTATAGACTAAACTAGAGCTAAAATGAAAGGGGTAACATCTTAAGAAGAGGGCAAGGGCCTAAGCTACAAAGAAAGAGTGAAGGAAAACATGTTTTTCCTTTGGACCTTTTGCCGAAGGGGCAGCATGGTCACCCAAGGGATTCGGTGATTCGTCCATGTCCACTTGGGGTCGCCTAGTGGGCTGTCCCCACGACCTAACTACTGGAAATTTAGGCGAGCTAGGTCGGGGCTCGCCTACATGGTTGGCGCATCGCCCAAGGGACCTCCCCATCGCCTAGTAGGCTGCCGCATTGGGGAGGAATTCTGGAAATTTAGGCGAGCCAAGGGACCATTAGGCATGTCGCCTAGTGCCCTTGGCGAGCCAAGTCGCGCAGGTTAAGGAGTTTTAAGTTAAAACTTTAGGGGTCCTTAGTTATTCTTCCAAAATTGATACCCTATTGTTTTATTATTTCCCTAGAAAAGTATTTAAACTTTTTAGATTCAAATTCCCCAAATTAATTCATTCTCTAATAGAATCAAAAAGAAAACTCAAAACTTCATCTTCCTCACAATATTTCTCTCTCTAAAACTGCAAGAAGAAGAAGAGTAGAATTGGAGCTAGGGTTTAGAGAATTCAAGGTTTATTCCTCAAATTCTTTGAAGAATCTTTATCAAGGTATGGTGGATTTTCATCTATGGGTAGCTCTCACCCATAGAGTCCCTTCAAAGCTAGATTTCAAAGCTTTCAATTTCTCCAAAAGTTAGGGTTTCACTCTAAGTCATGGGTTCCTATCTCAAACGTTTTCAATGCTTGATTTATGATGGATTATAATTGAATTGATGATTAATTGTTGATTTATGATGAAATCCCCCAAGAACCCGTGAATTCCCTATATTACTAAATTGTGATTTCATGATGTGGGTTGATTGATTATAGTAGCATGAGAATAGATTATGTCTATATTGATTGAGCTTATTGAATCATGATATTCTCCTTATATAATGTAGAAATTCTAGATGTTAGGGTTGATTGTGATTCATGGTCCTTGAAGGGTAAATTATGTGGGTTTGTACATGTTTATGAGAATTGTGTATGAGCTTGTGATTCACTTAGAAGGTGAATATCCTATGACTATGGTGTATTTGTGGTATTGTTGAAAGATCATTCTCCCCATACCCTTACACATGACTATGCATGAAATGTCTATGACTATGGTAATCTTGTTGTGTTGATTGAAAGGCTATTCTCAATGATACACTTGTGAATAATGATTACATGTTGTGAAGGTTTTCTCAATGTATAAGTTACCTTGAATTGGTAGGCTTAGGGCATCCTCTTCTTGTGTAACTAAAAGTATCTTGACTTAATGAACCTTGAATCGGTAGACCAAATGGTAGCCCTTTCATAAATAATTAATGAAGTATTTTAGGCTTTGTCTTGAATCGGTAGACCAATGGTAGACCTTTAGTGATGAGTCTATGAATTACTATAATGATGAACCTTGAATCAGTAGACCTATTGGTTGCGCTTTCATGAGGATTCAATGAGCTATTCTAATAATGTACCTTGAATTGGTAGACTTAATGGTAGCCCTTTCATGTGTCCAATAACTTACCTTGAATTGGTAGACCTAATGGTAGCCCTTTCATATCTGTAATAAAGGACCTTGGGTCGGTAGGCCAATGGCATCCCTCTCATGTCTAATAATGTAAAAATAGAATAAACTACTCTATGGGAATTTAATGCTTAGCACCGACTGGATATTGTAAGGTGGAAGCTCTCTCCATGTTAGGTCGGGTTTCAATTAACACCTTCCTTATCACATAACTATGTGCCCACATAGGTTATAGCTAGTGGATCCACCTAAGCTAAATTACCGGTTCTACCTTAGGCAAGTAGACCAACTCTTTTCGGTGTGGGACATGACACCGAATTCCATGGTTTGCTCACATGGTCTATGTCGGTTAGGGCTTATTCCCATCATGTGAGTTATGTGCTATGGTTACTCAATAGTTTCTATGCAGTATGGGTGGTAGTATGGGATGTCATCCATGCATTGCACGAGTAGGCTTTGAGAGTGGTTATGGTGTGTTTCTCGAATGTCATAATGTCTAATGAATTGAATGTGCTATAATGATGCTAATGAGAATGTTGACTTAAAGGCTAAATGTATTGATGAATGCTTAACTTGGAATGTTGCCATAGGTTGTTTTCCGTGTCATGACTTATTAAATGTGAATGTTCCTTATCTATAAGCATTAACTAAAGATGAGAATGAAGAATTGTAAGTGTGTTATGGTGGCCTCAAGGTGGTACTTAGTATGTGTCGTATTATGGGATGCCATTCATACATTGCACAAGTATAACTTAGGGTTGCCTAATATGATGGTTCTATTATGTTATAATGATTTATATGATGAACATGCTTGTGACTCATGTTTTACACTAAAAGTATATGATGATTCTCAAACTTGTTAAATGTATGGTTTTCAACTAAAAATGTCCTTTTTAGCATGATTTTTGCATGACTATCATACTTGGTGCATTTTTGTGTTAACCCATATTTCTTCTATATTTTTCTACAAAGTGTAGGGTTTGGTGATATTGGCTTCCATCCTCGTGGATAGGTTCATAGTAGATCAAGAAGAGAAGTTATGGCGAGTCCTCATAGTATCTAAGGGCTTGACCATCATGTCCTTTATATTTCATTATTATATTTAGAGCTTTTGTATGGGCTGCGTCCCAAAGGTTTTTAATTCAAATTGAGTTTAGATGGTTTGAGACAAAAGTGTAGTAGAGACTTCCTCTCATGTTTATAAAAGACTTAGATTGTAAAAGAAAAACATTTAAATTTCCGCACCATATTCTATTGTCTTATGTTATGAATGTTATGAGGCTTGTATAGGGCTCTTCAGAGTCTTGTACGCCGTGTCACGTCCGGGTTGTAGGGTCGGATCGTAACAATAATGGACCATCTGTCCATTAAACTTGAAATATTCTGGAATATGCTTCAAGTGTCCAAAACAAGTACCTTTAATATAAATTTTTTCTTGAACTAAAAGTTTTCTAAAATCATGATAAAGAGTCATTCTTGATCTCACCGAAATTTTTGCTGGAAACGATCCTAACTAATCCATCCATGTCGTTATATTATAGGACTTACTAGATATTTCTGTTGCACAAATTGGCAAGGACATGGGATCATCATCCTCATCTCCAGTATCTCGGGTATCTCTACTACTCTCCTCATCTCCACTGTCAGTTTTTTCTTCACTAGATTCAACATCATCACTAGCTTGGGCACTACTGTCCTCATAGTTGTCAATCTCAGCCATTGTATCAGAATCTGAGTTAGACTTAGGTTCTTCAACTATAATTTTTTTTTTGAAGATCTGGAAACTTCTTCAATCCTTCTTTTTTATTTTTTGAAGCCTTAGGAACAGATCATATAACGATGCCGCCTCTAGTTTTAGCCATACTGTACTATGTACAAAAATATAATTTTCATATCAAAATATCAACCACTAGTCTATTAACACAAACATAGTAATGCTAAAAAATATGCAAAACAAGTACCAGTTCCAACAAAACTCGACAATGCCATTGACATAAACACCATTAAAGTCGACCAAAATACAATAAAAACTTTCAAATCGATAGGCCAGATAAACATAAAAAATCAAAAAATTCTACGCATTATCCAAAGCGAAACGTCAGTAATGATTCCGAATAAAAAACATGAATTAAAAAGGGTCAGATTTTCAGAACTTTATGCAAAAATCTAAACATCAGTACACTATCGCAATAAAAAAAAATCAAATAGTCTAAAATTTATTGAAAACACGATTAAACTTACTTGAGAGGAAGAAGATTCAAAAAGATCCAACTGAACTTGGGAAGAAGATCGAAAAAGATTCAACTGACCTTGGGGAACAAGATTGATGGAAAAAAAATAAACTTCACTTCGTTTTTCAAGAACGATTATAGGATCTCACTTTTCTTTATGTTTTCAATAATGGAAGATGAAAGTTTTGTTGGAGAATGATCAATTTTATGGAGGTTGATGATTTCGTAAAGCAGGTTTATGGAAGAAGACAAAGAGTTCTCTGAGAACGTTCTGAGGTTTCCTCGGAAAATATTTATACCTAATATTATTAAATACTTTTTTATACTTCTTGGGATTGTAATTTAATTTTTATTATGGAGGGATGAATTTATTTAATGTTGAAGTGTTGAGATGAAAATAATATTTTATATATTTCTATTTTTATCCTCAAGTTCTTAAAATGATGAAAAGGCCCATGATCCCACAACCCAACCCCACTTTTTCACTTTTTGTATCCCTAACACTAAAAATTAAATTAAAAAGAAATCAGGTGGCTATTGTTCAAATTAAGTTTTGGAGGTGTCCCAATGCCAATTCTTCTCCAGTTACCCCAACCTTTTTACTCCTCTTCACTGCCGTCGGTGATCCTCTACCATACCACTATTATAACATTAACTCAATTATTAGTATCACCCAATCAAAATTAAGATTGAAAAAAAATAACTATCAAATCATTGGCTAAGTTAAACTGTAGTCTCATATTTTCGATCTTCTCAGCTAAACAGAAGTTTCCTTTAAAATCTCAACCTTCTTGGTAAAAGATGATAAAAGGACAAGAAAATTTGAAAATAATAATAAAATACACACTCTAAAAAAGAAAATGATATTTCTAATTAAATAAATGCTGAAATATATAAAATAATTTTTTTTACACATCTCACTCGCTAGTGGCGAGTGAAATACACTTTATGTACCACATATGATCATAAAGGATAATAAATCCACTTTGAACAAGAATAAAAGGGTATCGGGATCTTTTCATAGTTCCAGTCTTTTTCTAAAAAAAATGTTATAGTTAAGGGTGGGGGGTGTTAATGATGTATTTTCTGGTCAATTAAACATGAAAAGCAAATGAAAAAGTATGATAAAATCTCGTGTTGTTTGTTCTCTAAATATAAATTTCAATATATAAAAGGTGATAAATAAAATCAATTACATTTGAGGATAATACTTCCTCTGTCCCAATTTATGTGACTTACTTTCCTTTTTAGTCAGTCCCAAAAAGAATGACACATTTCTATATTAAGTAACAATTTAACTATAAAATGTCTATTTTACCCTTAAGGAAATGATTTACAGTCACACAAATTTCTATAATTCATTTTGGACGACAAGTTTAAAATGTTTTCCTTTCTTTCTTAAACTCCGTGCCGAATCAAACTACTTCACATAAAATGAGACGGAAGGAGTACATGAAGTACTTGTTTGAGAGTAAAACTCTCTTGTTCAATTTTGAAGAAAAATTGAATGCTTAACTCAAGGAACTAAGTAATTAATATAAAAAAGTATTGAAATGTGTGACCAGTTTAGATAAAACCTTTAGAGAAAAAATATTTTTATTTACTTCATCATATTTTCTATTCATTTTCTAACATGCATGTGTCTAATTTTTCAGTCATGGGTTATATACCTAAAGGTTATTTTAATGTTGAATGACGGAGAGATTGGAACCATGACCTTTTTTCTTCGACGTCATATTAAGGACTTGTTTGACTATAGATAGTGCAAACACTTTTTCGTTTTTTTTTTTTTTTGGATAAATATATGTTTTACCATATAGTATAGAATTTGTCTAGATTTTGAGAGATTTTGAAAAACCCCAAAATCTACTAAAAACATTTTTTTGGCAAAAAATAGTTATTGATTTCTTTTAAAATTTTAAAACTTACCCAAATTTTTTAAAAGACCCCAAACTATTAATGGCCCCAACTAATTCCTGTCTACCATTTTCGGTCATCTAAGCTAGAAATGCATGCTCACCGTGATTATAAGATGGTTCGTAAAATATGAGAAAATTATATTAAAGAATATAGTTAATTACTCTCGTTGTTATTTTTTATTTTTAAATAATGGATCTTCATAACTAACTATAATTTGACGAACTACAGTAGCTAGTAATTGTGTTATATATTAATGTCTAGTTTTTCTTAATATATGTGTTGTGATTTTAGGATAATATATTATCTTTTTTATTATAAAAACGATAATTTTATGTCAAATTTATGAATAATTTTGATAGTTTTTAGAATTTTTATTTGAGCATAAGTGTTTATTTTTTAATAAAACGCGGATATGGACATAAGTCATGTTTCTAAAGAATATAACAAGTGAAATATATCTAAACACATTTTCATTTTAAAACAAACTTCACTCAAATCTAATTTTCCAAGAAAAAAAATATGCCAACATTAGTTAAAAATTGATAAGATCTGAAAAATTAACTTATAAATTGGAAATTAATAAAGAGATTATAACAATTCATTTTCTTGACTAATATCCGATCCATATCTACATGCAGGGGTGTACATAGCCGGGTTGGTTTGGCTTTTTCAAATATCAAATCAAATCATTTGTGTTGGATTTTTAATTTATAAGCCAAACAAAACTAATAAAACTCGAGTTTTTCAGCATCACCTTTTTTTAGGATTTTCGGGTTGTTTCTGGTAAGTACTCATACAACATATATAGAATTAACTTGTTCTCCAAATATTTCTTTAGTCCTACCAAAATACAATATCTAAGGTGTTTGTTAAGAAAATAACACAAAATATGAGATGGGTGATGACACCAAAATATTTAACAAAAAATAATAATGAAATCGCATAAAATAAATTTTGTGAATTAATAAGTTATAATGAAAATGATTATAGTTCAAATGTACTAAATCATGCTAAATAAGTATAAGTATTAATGTTTGGGATTCAGTGGCATTGTTGAAGCAACATTGTTTCAAAGTAAAGAAGAATGATAGAACCTCTTCTTGTAAAGTGACGATACCACGCTAGCACCAGCTCCACCATTATTTACGTCCCCATCAAAGTACACATTCCAAGGAGATTGGATTTTAATAACCATCGCTTCTTCATCGGGAATCTCATCAATTAACTCCTAATCATCTGGTATTGAGTGGTTTGCCAAGAAGTCTACCAATGCTTGCCCCTTCAAGTTTTCAGAGGGATGTACACAATTTCGAATTGTTGAAATTGGAGGTACCACCTCTGGCATGATATGCAGTCACTGAGGACTGGTTTCGCCATAATAAACTTGATGGGATTTTCTCTGGAAACAAGTGGACAATATGAGCTCTAAATAATATTTCATCTTTTGGATCAAGAAGACTAGTGCCAAACACAACTTTTCGATTGACGAATAATTCAGCTCATTTGGTGTCATCGTTCTGCTCAAATAATAAAGATAGTTTTCTTTTCCCTCATTATTTTCTAAGCTAATAGGGCTTCTATAGACCTTTCTTGTGCCGCAATGTAGAGTATCAATAACTTTCTAGGTATAGGGGCTGCTGGAACTAGAGGTTTTGCCAGATATGATTTGATACTTTCAAAGGCGTCACTACATGTTTGGTCACATTTGAAAGGAGCACATATCTTCATGAGACGACTGAATGGTTTGCATCTTCCATCTAGATTTGAGATGAACCTTCTCAAGTAGGCTCGCTTTCTTTGAAGTCTTTTTAACTCATGAATATTTTGAGGCTTGGACATCTTCAAAATTGCATCAATTTCAGCTAGATCAATTTCAATTCCTCGACGTCTTACAATAAAGCCAAGGAACTTGCCATAAGTAACTCCAAATGCACATTTTACCATATTCATCCTTAGTTGATATCTTCAGAGCAACTTAAACACCATTCTTAAGTCTTTCAAATGGTTGATCCTCTTTCTCGACTTCAGCACCAAGTCATCAACATAACATTCAACATTCTTATGCAGCATTCATCAAATGTATTTTTTGCATAGCCCTTTGATATGTGACACCGACATTCTTTAGATAAAAAGGCATTACCTTATAGAAATAAATCCCTTTATGTGTGCAAAATGCATTGAGTTCTTCATCTTTTGGTGTCATGGGATTTGGTTATAGCCGAAAGAATCATCCATGAATGAAATTTCCTCATAACCAATGGTAGAATCAATAATTAGCTCTAGAATAGGAAGTGAATATCATCTTTTGGGCATTCATTGTTGAGATCTCTAAAGACAACACACACTCGAATTTGACCATTCTTCTTCCTCACAAGAACAATACTTGAAATCCATATAGGATATTTGACTTTATGAATAAAGTCTACTTTAATGACTTTGTTAACTTTATTCTCTATTAATGGAATCAAGTCTGGCATAAAATATCTTTGGGTTTGCTTAACAAGACGAACACCATTCTTGACTGTCAACTGATGGACTGCTACACTAAGATTCAATCCAGACATTTCTTTATAACTCCAAGCGAAGACATCCCTATATTTATTTTTTTGTATATTCATTTATGTGATTCATTCATCAACTTCAAGAAAGACACTTAGGTAAGTTGGCATTGGCTATTCATCAGTGTCAAGGTAACTACATTTAATGTATCTATTATGGTCTTCACTTATTCTTCAGTTTCGATGGAACATCTCAAACATCTTCTCTTCTTGAGGATCATTTTCATTGATTAATATATGATAACTCCGGGCAATATCTCTCAAATCTTCTTCAATCTCCGTGCAAGACGAGGCATTGTACCCAGAATTGTAACATATATAATATGAGGAGCCTACACTTTATTAATCTTACTCATGATCCTCGGTAATCATAGTGTGAGTCTTCGCCGTCAATACCTTTTTACAGGAAACCATAAGTTAAATTTGTGACCCCTTTGTAGAAGGAATAAAAATTTTAAAATCCTTCTGGATCATAGGTGAAACATTCTTTATCACTCTTAGGTAACTTCTGCGATGTTTATTATTCTTTTTTTAAATGGACCTAAGCTTTCAAACACAGAACTCCTTGTACTCGATTTTCCAAGTCAATCAAAACCATAAGGCTTTTTGTTGGAAGAAACAGACTCATCTTCTAGAGTGATATAAATATTTCTTGTCTTTTTTATGGAGATGCGAATTGACTGCGGTTAACTATAGCCTAAGCCTTCGAGTGCTTGACTGGTTGTATCTTTCGATGTTAGTTTTCCTAACTTTGATTACTCATTAGGGTTGTATCCAGCCTTCACAAATAACTTGTCAGCATTTGGATCAAAGTCTTATTTTTTGCGTCTTGTAGGGAGTTCCACATTTCACTGTGGATATTGAGAGGTTGATTTTACCGATAGCTTCGAAGACATATTTATTGCATCAATCCATTTGATAGAAAGAGTTAGTCCTCTTAGTATATTTTATTGGAAGTCAGATGATTGACCTTCCTCGATCTTTCTTCACCTTTGGAATGTAGCAGAGTGTAGAAGCCAACTTCTTTTTCAAGGACATGATCTTTTCTTCATTTAGAATGAAATAAGGTTCTTTAATGTCAACTTTGATTTTTTCCACATCCACATCAACTCTTTTTCTTGCAAGCTTATCAAACTTGATTAATTTGACGTCATCAAGTTTTTCCTTCTTTACCATGTAACTCTTCAGATAGAATTTTGCACCGACAAAGTATGCCTCAACTTCAGTGAAAGAATTATCATCTGCAACTATTTTTCTTTCAATTCTGCCTTCAAGAACTTCAAACATTGATAGTAAGAAGATGAGACAATTTTATTCTCATATACACAAGGTCTGCCAAGAAGTATGTCATATAAAGTCTTGCATCGATCACATTCATCATGCACTTGATCACAAATCTTCCATGTAGATTTCTAACTTGATAGAGCCTATGGAACTCTAGCCCCCTTGATTAAATTCTTGTATTAACAAATGACTTTCACTAAGTTCTTCAATTGTGATGCTAAGTTCCTTCAATGCGTGGATAGATAAAATGTTGACTCTATATCATTCATCTATCAAGATTTTATTTTTCCTCTTCTCTTGCACATGATCCACCATATATCAAGGACAAGTGTGTATTGTTTCACAAAGCAGAAAATCATCATCTCTAGATGTCACTTTTGTATCATATGTATGTACTTCTGGGGAAGAGGGTTCCATAAGATTTTCAGAAGATGAAGGAGATACCATTGATGAATTTCACTCATTGCTTCTTATTCATCAGCATTAGACACCTTTGGGGAGGTTTCACTCATTGTTTCTTCTTTGTCAGCATTAAAACATGATGCCTCGATGTTGTCTTGAGTAATGTTGTGTAGAACCAACTGTACCACTTCAAAATTTGAAAATCTATGTTCAAAAGGGAAAGTCCAGCTTTTGGGCACTGTAGTGATTTACGAGTCCTACCTGTGGGTCGTAGGAAGTCCTACGGGCCGTAGAAAGGAAGTCGTAGACTTGGGTTTGAGTTCTTGAAATACCTAGTCGCATTGGTTGACCTACGAATGGAAAGGACGAGTCGTATGTTGTTTGGCAAGTCGTAGGTAGGTCTCGTAGGTAAGTCCCATACATAGTGAAATTTTAAAGCTTAAAGTTGGTTTTTACAGTTGGCATGTATGGTCCGTAGGAAGACCTCCGAGCCGTACATGGGTTATGTGAAAAAGTTGGTCTAATCAATAGTCTCTGAACCTATCTACGATTGACAAGTATGGTCCATAGAAGGACCTACAGACCGTAGGTCCAATCCGTTGATAAGGGTCGACAATTATTTTTAAGGGCTTTTAAGTCTTTTCCCTAATTGTTTTAACCCTATACTACGTTGTTTACCCATAAATCTAAGCCCTATAAATACCCTTAACCCTTAGAAATTTCCCTCAACTTATTCATTCAATCAAATTATTAAAATCACTCCAAGGTTTTTTCCAAAAATCTTCTCTCTAGATCAAGGAAGAAGAAGCTAGGGCTCTTTAAGTTCAAGTCTCATTTTTTCATCATTGCTTAGAGATTGAATCAAGGTATGTACGGAGTTCATCAATGGGTTCCAATCACCCATTGATTCCCCCAATGTTTTTAAGTTATCCAATTCAATTTCCTAAGAATTGATTAGGTTTTCATTCAATTCCTCATGGGTTCTATTTGTGTGAATTCAATTACTTTATTATGATCTTATTTTTATGATTTGGACATAATTACATGCTTTCCAACTAATTCCTTATGAACACATTCATTGATCGAAAAGTTTTTTTTGACATGAACCCTAACTTACATGAATTTATGAAGAAGCTTGAATCTATGGATATATTTTTATGAAATCATGCATATTTTCATGAAATCAATGTGTATTACTGAAGTAAGCTTATAGATGAAGATATCTATATGTTCTATGAAGTTTGGCCACATGACATGAATGACATCTAAAATTACCATCAATGCTTTTGGGATATTTTTCTAAATTAGGTCTTGATTAGTATGGTATGTGGATATACCATCAATGATAATAGATCATGCTTTTAAAATTATTATCATTAGTAGCAAGGTATGTCATGTAGTTAATGACTATGGGCCTTATAAAACTATTATAAAAAGATCATGGATGGTGAAATGTTTACTCACACATGGTCGAAGGAGCTATTCTATGATGTCTCTAGCTTGGATTAATATCGTAATTGTACTTTTTCATGGATGATGAAATGAATATGATTAAATGACTATTTCATGGCATTTACACTTAGCACCAGTGGACTAGTGACGATTACCCATGTCATATAAACTATGTGCCACCATAGGATTGTCTTAAATGACCTAGCTAGTGGATCCACTTTAGCAAAAGATGATGTGTACGGATTCTACCTTGGCAAGTAGTTTCTCCTTATTTCGGTATGAGGGATCTATCGGATTCCATGTTATAGCTCGCATGGTCTATGTCGGTTAATGGTAAACTTCCCACAAACAAAATAAGTTCATTACTAATGTCTTATGAAGCTTCTTTTATGATTTAAAGATGCATTAACCATGTTCATGATTTATGAATCTTCTTAAATGATTTTACTATGTTTTAACTTTGTCATGCTTTGCATGTTTTCAATGATGTCCCCTTATGATCACGTCTCATATTTTATTGCATTCCCCTCATACTTAGTACATTCCATGTACTAATGCATACTTCTGCCTACATTATTTCACTAATGTAGGGCTTGGTGATTCTTCTCCCTCATTTCATGGTTAGTTGATTGTATTAGAGTCTTGAAAACTTGGTGAGTCCTCATACTTCGAGGACGATGTTACTCTTATATGTTTTTTTCTTTATTACCATTTTTAGACTTTTTATGTGATGTATGGGTTACATCTCAATCACTTGTTTTGATGTAATAAATGGCTAGTTGACACTATGTTAGACTTCCTCATTTGTCAAACTCTTTTGTATGATATGCTACCTTTTAAAATCTTTTGTTTCTATTACCTTGTATGATGCATGCTAAGTGGCTTGTGTAGGGCCTCTCGGGGTCTTATACATCATGACACGTCTAGGTTATACCTTGGGTCGTGATAAAATTGGTATCATAGAACAAGGTTTAGAAAGGTCATATGATGTCTTATCAGCCACGTCGAGTAGAGTCTTGTTCATGAGTTTGAAGCATGCAACATTTATATATGAGAGGCTATAAGATGTTTAGGAAACTCCACTTATTTTATCACTCTAAAGTCGTGTGATATAGTTTAACTCTAAATGCCTCTCTCCTAATCCGTATTGATGCTTTTCAGGATATGACCCCTAGTAAAGCACACATTAGAAGGAATGCGGGTGAGAATGTGGAACAAGAAGCTCCATAAGTTTCAGTTGATATTTTGAACAAGCAAGTGACTACTGATGAGTTTTGAGCCGCATTTCATGCATTGGGCCAAGCTATGAAGGCTCGAGAAAATAGAGAGGTTGTGGCTTTCGTGAACCCAAGGGTGGGTACGGCGGCAACAAGGTTGAGAAACTGTACTAAGATGAATCCTCCAGAATTTCATGGGTCTAAGGTTGAGGAAAATCCTCAAGAGTTCATTGATGAGGTTTATAAGATAGTGAGAATTATGGGTATCACTTTGGTAGAAGAGACGGAATTGGCCACTTATCAACTCAAGGGTGTGGCTCAAGTTTGGTTTAACCACTAGAATGAAGAGAGGGAAATAGATGCGGGTCTTATTGATTTGGAGAAATTTAAGGTTGCTTTTCTTGATAGGTTATTTCCCCTTGAGATGAGGGAGACAAAGGTACTTGAGTTCATTAACCTTCGTCTATGGAATATGAGTGTAAATGAGTATACTTTGAAATTCATGCAATTGTTTAAATATTCTCCAACTATTGTTGTCGATCCAATGGCAATGATGAGTAAGTTTCTATCGAGTGCTTTCAACTTGATGATCAAAGAATGCCTAACCACAATGCTTGTTAAGGAGATGGATTTATCCCGTTTGATGGCTCATGCGCAACAAATAGACGAGGAAAATCTTAAGGAGAAAACTAGGGATTCAAAGAGGGAAAGAACGGATAATTGTGATTTCTCACATTCAAGGTCCGATGGAGGTAATTGTTCTCAAAGTAATGATTCTAGTGAGAAAATGGTGCGCAAGTTTCGGGAGTGTGGAAAAATATATAGGGGTGAGTGTCTAGCAGGTTCTAATGCATGTTTTGGTTGTGGAAAAATGGAATATAAGATAAGAGATTGTCCTTCGATTGCTAAGAATGAGGGAGATAAGCATCGACGCGCTCAACCTTACCCTTTTTTAGGTTTTAGTGATGGTCAGAAACATAATAGGTTCTATGTTTTTCAAACTCGACAAGATCATGAGGGTTCCCCAAATGCGGCAGCTGGTAAGTTATGGTATTTTAGCTTGTGGTTATGCATTGCTTTATATTGGGTGTTTTGTTGCCTATGGTAAGACTTCATGTATGTCATTGTGTTTGAAGTTGATCTTGAAATCTTGGTGGAAATTCCTTAAGCATTTACTTGTAATAATGGTTTCGTGGTTGTTAAGACTTTGGTGCTATGTTAGGTTTGAGGGAGATGGATTCGAAAAGACTAGCGAGGTTTGCTCCCAAGGGGG
Source organism: Solanum acaule (assembly GCA_036250505.1). NCBI lineage: Eukaryota > Viridiplantae > Streptophyta > Magnoliopsida > Solanales > Solanaceae > Solanum > Solanum acaule. Next base: position 15,545 of record JAJOOR010023703.1, read on the forward strand.
AGATAGTGTTCGTTACATGGTTGGTATGTGTGTGGAACTATTTAAATTGTGGGGAGATTTCTTTGATATGGTTTGGTATGGAAAAAGGTCGGAGGTGATGTGATGTCTTAGTATCCCTATCCCTTTCCGTTATCTTCAGGTCTAGCTTGAGGCATCAACCCCTCATGTTCAGTCTTTAGAAGTCTTGTGCTCTTGGTCATTCCTGTAACATCTCACAAATTGAAATAACTAGGAAGAAGTCAAGAATTGGAAATAGAGATTTTAGGAAATGATGGAAATTTGGAAATTTGTCAAGTGTGTTAAAGTTGAGTTTTTGGTCAACTTCAAACGACCATAAATTCTTGCTCAGGATGATTTAGGTGTGTTTTCAGATATCATAGGAAGTTGGGCTGTTCAAATAAGGAAATGTCCAACCGGATTTTTAAAGGGTGCTTTGGTCTTTTCCATACCCTATAATTTTAATTCGTTTTAGTGGATTAATTAAGGATCAAAAACTGAATTGGTTCAGTTTGTGCAAATTGGAAAAGAAAAAAGAGTTAGGGTTTTGAGAGAAGAGAAAAGAAGAGGAGAAAAGAGGAGAAGGAGCAAGAATCGTCAAGATCTTCAAGAATCCCTTGTGGATTTCATCAAGGGGTGATCCCTACAAGGTATGTGAGATCACATAGCGATGGGTTAGTTCACCCATGCGCCAATCTTGATTCAGTTCAGCAAAGTTTATTTACATTTGAAAGTAAATTCTTTGAATTCTTGATGAAGTTCGCTTGAATCCTTGTGGGTTGTGTTGGTGGAGTTTTCTTGATATTGATTCATGTTTTTAGCTGTGTTTTCGAGTAGAATCTGATGTATATCGAAGGTATAAATGATTCTAAGTGTTTAGGGAAAGAACCAAATGAGTTTAGAGGGTTTAGGGATGAAAAACGAAGAAAGAAAAGTCGAGCAGGTTATGGCACGCAAGTCCGTGTCGCGGACTTGCTCCCCCAGTGAACAAAAATCAGCTCCGCATCACGGTTAGGACGTGGACTCCTCTGTCTCAAAATTTAATTTCGTGATAAATATTTAAATGAAACTCCGCGTCGCGGACTTGTTCCAAGACTATGATTTCTTGATCTTTTCTCATGTTTAGCTATCTAAAAACACTCCTAAACATCATGAGATCTTTTCTATCACAAATCACAATCCTTGAATCCATAATTCAACTTAAGGAAAGTTAAGAGTCAAGTCGAATAAAGTTAAGAGTCAAGTCAAGTGAAGTTAAGAGTCAAGTTAAGAGAAGATTTTTTAAAGTTTTCAAAAGTCTTTCACAAACGTTTTAACTTTGTTTTAAGACTCAAGTTTCAAGTTAAGAAAAGAGTAAAGAGTTGAGTTCATTTCTCAAAAAGCTATAAGGGAACTAAGTATTCCCAAGAGTTTAAAATGTTTTCACATTTGAACAAGAAAGGGTAACATGGATTTCCAAGAGAGCTTTTAAGCTAATGTTTTGAGTAATTATCTCAAACCAAAGAAAGAAGTTTTGATTTTTAAATCATTGAGCTAAGTATATTTTGGGAGTAGTATTGAGCACCGATACGGGGATGTGAGTTAATATTAACTCAAGCCTCCATAAACCATGTAGCCATCATGGGTAGTAAAGGATCATACTCTTTAGATGACTCCTTAAGATGCTTTTATTATAGACTAGTGGATCCATTTAGTTAAGAGTTCTGTATGACGGCAAAGTATATGACAGTTCTGGCATCGTGGGCTAGATATTGTATCACTACTTACGCTCATACCGGTGGTTGTCGGTTAGAGAAACTCCCACATAAACTATATTACTTTATTATATGAGTAAAGTTGAGTTTGTTATTACATTTTTTTTAAGGAACTAAGTTGTTTTCTACTGTCTTAAAGGCTATCTATATATTGCATGTGTTTGATTGCTTTATATTGAGTTAAGTTATTCAGGAGTTGAGCAAAGCCAAGGTAAGTGTTTCTTTCAGATTCTTTTCAAGCTTAAGTTATATTTAGCATTCTAACTCGCATACTTGTACAGTCAATGTACCGATGCCAGTTGGCCTGTATCTTATTATGATGCAGACGCAGGTAATCAGGATCAACATCCAGCGCCTCGTTGATCTAGTTGAGCACTAAGAATCAGTTGGTTAGCCTCCTAGCTATCCGGAGGATCCTTTTTATTGCTTTCAATATTTTAGTTTATTAGGATGTCATGGGTCTTGTCCCGACGTCCATCTTAGTTGTTTAGAGGCTTCATAGACAGAGTTAGTGATGTTAGTTCATAAGTCTTTACTTTCCCTTTTCAGTTAAGTTGAGACTTGAGTTGCCACTTTGGCAGTGAATGTTATTTATTACATTTTAAGTAATAGTTTGAGCAGTTCAATTTACTTGTTTTAAAAGTATTTATCTCGAGTAAAGTCTTCCGCTGAGTAAGTAAGCCAGGCCAAGGGTTCGCTTGGGGCAATCAATAGTTCTCGAGTGTCGGCCACATCCAGGGTGTAGGCTCGGGGCATGACAAAATTGATATCAGAGCACAGAGTTCAAGAGTCCTAGGAAGTCTATGAAGCCGTGTCTGTAGAGTCCTGGTTATCAGTGTGAAGCGTGCCATATCTAAATTAAGAGGCTGCAACACTTAGGAGAATTTCTCACTTCTTTCATACTCATTTCATGCGTTAGAGTTTGATCTCTAAAAAGTTTCTTTCTAATTCGTGTTTGTGCGTGTTTTCAGATAATCATGCCTCCATGAAGAGTTGTCAGAGGTTGTCATGCTAGGCGTAATGTTGAGGCGCAAGAGTTACTAAATCCACCTGAAGTTCAACCTCAAAGGGAAGTTATCAATGCTGAGTTCCGTGAGGCTATCCAGATGTTGAGCCAAGTTGTGAACAACCAAGTTGGGCAACAAAGAGGAGCTAGACGCGAAGTGATTGATACTTTGAGGATTTGAGAGTTCTTGAGTATGAATCCTCCAAGTTTCACGGATTCAAGAACCACTAAGGATCAGAGAGTTTTATTGAGGAACTGAAAAATGTATTTGAGGTTATGCATGTTGCCGATATTGAGAGAGTTGAACTAGCTGCATATCAACTGAAGAATATTGCTAGGACTTGGTTTGACCAGTGGAGAGAGGGTAGAGCTGAAGGTGTACCACCTGCGAGTTGGGCATGTTTTGAGGAGGCCTTCTTGGGACGTTTCTTTCCCCGAGAATTGAAAGAGGATAAGGTACGTGAATTTCTCACACTTAAGCAGGATTCTTTGAGTGTTCATGAGTATGGGTTGAAGTTCACCCAACTATACTGTTATGCTCTGGAGATGGTGGCAGACATGAAGAGTAAAATGAGTCTGTTTGTTGTTGGGTTGTCCCGTCTATCAAGCTAAGAGGGCAGGGCATCTATGATAATTGGGGACATGGACATATCAAGGTTAATGGTCTATGTGCAGCAGGTTGAGGGATAAGAAGGAATTCAGAAATAATAAAGCTAAGACAAGGAATAAGTCCAGGCTGTAGAAAGGTAATGTGAACCGTTCATCTTTTCAGCAGAAGCAAAAGGGACCTGCTCCATCATCTGCTGGTGCACCTGCACCCAGAAACAAAGGTGTGTATAATGGTCAAAACTCGCAGAACCTGCACAGTCTCAGGGTGGTGTGGCACAAGGAGGTAACTGGGCTCCTGCATGTGCTAGGTGTGGTAGAACCCACCCAGGTAAGTGTCGTGATGGCCAATCAGGTTTTTTCAAGTGTGGACAAGAGGGTCACTTCATGAAAGAGTGCCCTAAGAACAGGCAAGGTAGTGGAAATCAGGGCAATAGAGCCCAATCTTCATCAGCGCACCACTAGACAGGGCTGCACCTAGAGGAGCTACATCCGGTACTAGCGGAGGAGCAAACCACCTCTATGCAATCACTAGTCGCCAAGAGCAAGAGGATTCGCTTGATGTTATCACTGGTATGATCCAAGTCTTTAACTATGATGTTTAACCTTTGCTAGATTCAGGAGTGGGTTTATCTTTTGTAACTCCTTATGTTGAGATGAATTTTGATATTCTTTTTGAGCAACTCTGTGAACCCTTTTGTGTTTCTACACTTGGTGGGGAGTCTATTTTAGCTGAGCAAGTTTATCGTGATTATGTCATTTCCATCAATCACAAAGACACCATGGCTGATTTAATTGAGTTAGACATGGTAGATTTTGATGTCATTCTAGGTATGGACTGGTTTCATGCCTGCTATGCCTCCTTTGATTGTAGAACTCGAGTTGTCAAGTTCCAAATTCCTAATGAGCCAGTCTTAGACTAAAAGACTAGTTCAGTAGTGCCTACGGGTCGTTTCATTTCGTACCTTAAGGCAAGAAAGTTAGTTTCTAAGGGTTGTGTCTATCACTTGGTCCGAGTTAATGACTCTAGCATTAAGATACCTCCCATTTAGTCAGTTTCTATAGTTAAAGAGTTTCCAGAAGTCTTTCTTGATGTTCTACCCAGAGTCCCTCCTGAGAGAGATAGACTTCGGTATAGATGTTCTTCCAGATACCTGTCCTATCTCTATTCCGCCATATAGGATGGCACCTGCAGAGTTGAAAGAACTTAGAGAACATTTGAAAGAACTGGTAGATAAGGGTTTCATTCGATCAAGTGTTTCACCTTGGGGCACTCCGGTTTTATTTGTGAGGAAGAAGGATGGTTCCCTTAGAATGTGTATAGATTATCGCCAGTTGAACAAGATTACCATCAAGAACAAGTATCCTCTTCCGATAATTGATGATATTTTCGATTAGCTTCAGGGTGCTTCTTGTTTGTCTAAGATAGACCTCTGATCTGGCTACCATCAGTTGAAAGTAAGGGAATGTGATATTCCTAAGACATCATTCAGGACCCGTTATGGTCATTATGAGTTTCTGGTCATGTTGTTTGGTTTAACTAATGCACCTGCAACATTCATGGACCTTATGAATAGAGTTTTCAAACCTTATTTAGATATGTTTGTTATCGTCTTCATTGATGACATACTAATCTATTCAAGGAATGAAGAAGATCATTCTAGCCATCTCCGAATAGTTCTTCAGACTTTGAAAGATAAGGAGTTATATGCTAAGTTCTCTAAATATGAGTTTTGGCTTGAGTCTATGGCGTTCTTAGGCCACATAGTTTCCGGTGATGGAATTAGAGTTTATACCCAAAAGATAGAGGCAGTGTAGAATTGGCCTAGACCCACATCTCCAACTGATATTAGGAGTTTCTTGGGTTTGGCTGGATATTATAGAAGGTTTGTAGAGGGGTTCTCGTCTATTTCGTATCCTTTAACCAAGTTAACTCAGAAAATTGTGAAGTTTCAATGGTCTGAGGCTTATGAGAAAAGCTTTCAGGAATTGAAAAAGAGGTTGACTACTGCCCAGTGTTAACATTACCATAGGGTACTCAAGGTTTTATGCTGTACTGCGATGAATCTAGAGTTGGTTTGGGTTGCGTGTTAATGCAGAATGACAAAGTTATAGATTATGCCTCCAGACAGTTGAAAGTTCATGAGAAGAATTACCCAATCCATGACTTAGAGTTGGCTATTGTAGTATTTGCTTTAAAGATATGGCGTCATTATTTGTACAGTGTTCATGTTGATGTATTCACTGATCACAAGAGTCTTCAGTACGTGTTCACTCAGAAAGAGCTTAATCTCAGACAAAGGAGGTGGTTAGAATTACTCAAGGATTATGACATGAGTATTCTTTACCACCTAGGTAAGGCTAATGTTGTTGCTGATGCTTTAAGCAGGTTGTCTATGGGTAGTACCGCCCATGTTGAGGAAGAAAAGAGAGAGTTAGCGAAAGATGTGCATAGACTTTCACACTTAGGAGTCCGGCTGATGGATTCCATAGAAGGAGGCGTAGTGGTGATGAATGGGGCTGAATCTTCATTAGTATCAGAATTGAAAGAAAAGCAAGACCAAGATCCTATTTTACTTGAATTGAAGGAAAATGTTCATAAGCAAAAAGTATTAGATTTTGAACAAAGGGGAGATGGTGTATTGAGATATCATGGTAGATTGTGTGTACCAATGGTGGATGGACTCCAAGAGAGGATAATGGAGGAAGCTCATAGCTCCAGATATTCCATTCATTCGAGTTCCACAAAGATGTATCGCGATTTGAGAGAAGTCTATTGGTGGAGCAGCATGAAAAAAGGCATTGCAGAATTTGTTGTTAAGTGTCCGAATTGCCAACAAGTTAAAGTAGAGCACCAAAGGCCCGGTGGTTTGGCTCAGAATATAGAACTTTCAGAATGGAAGTGGGCGATGATTAATAAGGACTTCATCACAGGTTTGCCAAGGTCTCGCAGGCAACATGATTCTATATGGGTGATTGTGGATCGAATGACCAAATCAACCCACTTTTTGCCGGTACAGACTACCCATACAACAGAAGATTATGCCAGGTTATATATTCAGGAAGTGGTAAGACTTCATGGAGTCCCTTTCGATTATATCAGATAGGGGTGCACAATTTACTGCACAATTTTGGAAGTTATTCTTGAAAGGCTTGGGTTCAAAGGTAAACTTGAGTACTTCTTTTCATCCTCAGACAGATGGTCAAGTAGAGTGCACTATTCAAACCTTAGAGGATATGTTGAGGGCTTTTGTGATTGATTTCAAAGGTAATTGGGATGATCACCTACCTTTTATTGAGTTTGCTTACAACAATAGTTACCACTCCAGCATCCAGATGGCTCCTTATGAGGCTCTTTATAGGAGAAGATGCAGATCTCTTATTGGATGGTTTGAAGTTGGTGAAGATGGGTTGATAGGACCAGATTTAGTTCATCAAACTATGGAGAAGGTGAAAGTGATTCAAGAGAGGTTGAAGACGGCGCAGAGTAGTCAAAAATCCTACACTGATGTTAGGAGAAGGGAGTTAGAGTTTGAAGTAGATGATTGGGTATTCTTGAAAGTTTCACCCACGAATGGTGTTATGAGATTTGGTAAGAAGGGGAAGCTTAGTCCCTGGTATATTGGCCCATACAGAATATCCAAGAGGATTGGCAAAGTAGCTTATGAGTTAGAGCTACCACAAGACTTAGCAGCAGTTCAACCGGTATTTCATGTTTCCATGTTGAAAAAGTGCATGGGAGATCCTTCATTTATCATACCAACTGAAGATATTGAGATCAAGGATAGCCTATCCAATGAGTAGATTCCTGTTTAGATTTTAGATCGCTAGCTGAGAACTCAGTCAAATTTCTTTGGAGGAATCAGTTTGGTGAGGAAGCTACTTGGGAAGCTGAAGAAGATATGAAGAAGAGATATCCACATCACTTTGAAACTGGAGAAATTCCAGAGCAAGGTACTAATTCTCTTCTTAGTACTTTTTAATTTTTGAGAATGCATGTGCTAATTGCATTGCTTGTTGGATGTTTGAGCTCAATGTTAGATGTTACACCCTTAGCCTAGTAAGAGTAATCTCATTCGAGGAAGAATGTTCCCAAGGGGGAGATATTTTAACATATCGCAAATTGAAATAACTAGGAAGAAGTCAAGAATTGGAAATAGTGAGTTTAGGAAATGATGGAAATCTGGAAATTTGTTAAATGTGTTAAAGTTGAGTTTTTGGTCAACTTCAACTGACCATAACTTCTAGCTCAGAATGATTTTGGCGTGATTCCAGATATCGTAGGAAAGATCTTGGAATAATCTTTCCAACGCCGCTGAGTTTGTGCGATTCTGAGTTCGTATGAGTGAGTTATGCCCATTGAAAGTTGGGGTGTTCAAATAAGGAAATGTCCAACCCGGATTTTTAAAGGGTGTTTTGGTCTTTTCCATACCCTATTATTTTAATTCATTTTAGTGGATTAATTAAGGGTCAAAAACTGAATTGGTTCGGTTTGTGCAAATTGGAAAAGAAAAAAGAGTTAGGGTTTTGAGAGAAGAGAAAATAAGAGGAGAAAACAGGAGACGGAGCAAGAATCGTCAAGATCTTCAAGAATCACTTGTGGATTTCGTCAAGGGGTGATCCCTACGACGTATGTGAGATCACATAGCGATGGGTTAGTTCACCCACGTGCCAATCTTGATTCAATTCAGCAAAGTTTATTTACATTTGGAAATATATTCTTCGAATTCTTGATGAAGTTCTTTTGAATCCTTGTGGGTAGTGTTGTTGGAGTTTTCTTGAGATTGATTCATGTTATTAGTTGTGTTTTCGAGTAGAATCTGATGTATATTGAAGGTATAAATGATTCTAAGTGTTTGGGGAAAGAACCAAATGACCTTAGAGGGTTTAGGGATGAATCCTTGAATCCATAGTTCAATTCAAGGAAAGTTAAGAGTCAAGTCGAGTAAAGTTAATAGTCAAGTCAAATGAAGTTAAGAGTCAAGTTAAGAGAAGTTTTTTTTTTAAGTTTTCAAAAGTTTTTCACAAACGTTTTAACTTTGTTTTATGACTTAAGTTTCAAGTTAAGCAAAGCGTAAATAGTTGAGTTCATTTCTCAAAGAGCTATAGGGGAACTAAGTATTCCAAAGAGTTTAAAATGTTTTCACATTTGAACAAGAAAGGGAAACACTGATTTCCAAGAGAGCTTTTAAGCTAAAGTTTTGAGTAATTATCTCAAACCAAAGAAAGAAGTTTTGATTTTTAAATCATTGAGCTAAGTATATTTTGGGAGTAGTATTGAGCACCGATATGGGGATGCGAGTTTATATTAACTCAAGCCTTCATAAACCATGTAGCCTTCATGGGTAGTAAAGGATCATACTCTTTAGATGACTCCTTAAGATGCTTTTAGCATAGACTAGTCGATCCACTTAGTTAAGCGTTCTGTATGACGGCAAAGTATAGGACAATTTTGACAGTGTGGGCAAGACGCTATATCATCACTTAGGCTCACAGTTCTGGTTGTTGGTTAGAGAAACTCCCACAGGGACTATATTACTTCATTATATGAGTAAAGTTGAGTTTGTTATTGTATTTTCTTTAACAAACAAAGTTGTTTTCTACTGTTTTAAAGGTTTTCTATATATTGCATGTGCTTTATTGCTTTATATTGAGTTAAGTTATTCAGGAGTTGAGCAAATCCAAGGTAAGTGTTTCTTTCAGATTCTTTTCAAGCTTAAGTTATGTTTAGCATTCCAACTAGCATACTCGTACATTCAATGTACTGATGCCAGTTGGCCTACATCTTATTTTGATGCAGACACAGGTAATCAGGATCAGCATCCAGCGCCTCATTGATCCAGTTGAGCACTCTGAGTTAGTTGGTGAGCCTCCTAGCTTTCCAGAGGATCCTTTTTATTACTTTCAGTATTTTAGTTCATTAGGATGTCGTGGGTCTTGTCCCGACATCCATCTCAGTTGTTTAGAAGCTTAATAGACAGAGTTAGTGATGTTAGTTCATGAGTCTTTACTTTCCCTTTTCAGTTAAGTTGAGTCTTGAGTTGCCACTTTGGCAGTGAATGTTATTTATTACATTCTAACTTATATTTTGAGCAGTTCAGTTTACTTGTGTTAAAAGTATTCATCTTGAGTAAAGTCTTCCGATGAGTAAGTAAGTCAGGCCAAAGGTTCGTTGGGGGCAAGCAATGGTTCTCAATTGCCGGCCACGTCCAGGGTGTAGGCTCGGGGCGTGACAATTCCTATGTTTCCACATGCATACATGCTCATAAAAAATTTGATTTTGAAAAGATAGGATTTAGCTTGATTGGTTGTTTCATGATGATGTGCATTTGTGTATGATTTGCAAGAATGTTTATGAAAATATGTTTTTAAAGTATGTTTTAGCTTAAAGTTGATATTTCTCCTTGGTTATGAGTTTTTTTTTTTGATGAAATTGCATTCATGTTGGTTTGTTAGTTTCTCTCCTACTCTATTCATGCTAGGTTGAGTCTCATTTGAGGATGAATGTCCCCAAGAGGGATATATTATAACACCTTGAAATTTGAAAATCTATGTTCAAAAGGGAAAGTCCAGTTTTTGGCCATTGTGGTAATCCACGAGTTCTATCTACAGGTCGTAGGGAAGTCCTATGGGCCGTAGAAGGGAAGTTGTAGACTTGGGTTTGAGTTCTTGAAATACCTAGTCCTTGTGGTTGACCTGTGAATGGACAGGACGGGTCGTAGGTTGTTTAATGAGTCATAGGTAGGTCTCGTAGGTAAGTCCCAAACTTAGTCAAATTTTAAATCATTAAGTTGGTTTCTACGGTTGGCATGACCGGTCCGTAGGAAGACCTACGTGTTGTACATGGGTTCCATCAGGAAGTTGGTCTAATTAATTGTCTCTGAACCTATCTATGGTTGACTAATACTGTATGTAAGTCCAAACCGTAGATGAGGGTCCACAGTTATTTTTAAAGACTTTTAAGTCTTTTCCCTAATTGTTTTAACCATATACTACGTCGTTTTAACCCTAAATTTTATCCCGATCAATACCCTTGGGGGGGGGGGGGGGGGGGGGGGGGGG